>JACSCI010000920.1:6302-23027 GCA_016801065.1 Sceloporus tristichus
GTGGACAGTGTTTTGCTCAGAAGTCAAACCTAGTGACACATCAGAGAATCCACACTGGAGAGAAGCCATACAAATGCCAGCATTGTGGGAAATGTTTTTCTTTCAAGTCAAACCTAGTGACACATCAGAGAGTCCACACAGCAGCAAAGCCATACAAATGCCAGCATTGTGGGAAATGTTTTTCTTTGAAGTCATACCTAGTGACACATCAGAGAGTCCACACAGGAGAGAAGCCATACAAATGCCAGCAGTGTGGGAAATGTTTTTCTCGTAAATCAATCCTTGTGACGCATCAGAGAGTCCACACAGGAGAGAAGCCATACAAATGCCAGCATTGTGAGAAATGTTTTTCTCGTAAATCAATCCTTGTGACACATCAGAGAGTCCACACTGGAGAGGAGCCATACAAATGCCAGCATTGTGGGAAAGGTTTTTCATCAAAGTCATACCTAGTGATACATCAGAGATCTCACACAGGAGAGAAGCCATACAAATGCCAGCATTGTGAGAAATGTTTTTCTTTCAAGTCAAACCTAGTGACACATCAGAGAGTCCACACAGGAGAGAAGCAACAGAAATCCCAGAAGTGAACTAACATTATTTTTTCAAGAATTAATATAGAAAATATATTTTCAATCCCGCAGTGAAAAGGCCCTTATGGTTTTGTTTGTAAGGGTTGTCTATCCATATGTCTGTGGTTTGTCTGTGGATAAGTCTTTTTATGTTTTAAAGTTATATTTTGTTAAGTTTAGGTTTTCATTGCTGTTAGTATAGATCATAGTTTATAAATTTGACTGGAGATTGTAGTATAGGTTAGCGAAATAGAGGGGTGGGATTTGTTGCAACTGGCTCGAATAGTTATGGGAATGATATTAACAGAAAGGGGGTTAGTTTCTGGGGGTGGCAAAGGGGGCCTTGTTACCTGTGGGGCATAGACTGAAGGAATTGGAGGTGGGGGCTAGGTTGGGAAGAGGGTGGTGTTTTAGGTTTTGGGTTTTAATGTATAGTTTGGCTAGGAGTGGGCAGTTCTGGCTTAAACACTGAATTCCTTCTATGTGTTCTTAATAAAGTTCTTTGCTATTTCAACACACTGGACTCTTTGATGCACAGAAGTTCTGCATTTGCACAAAATTGACACTTTCTTCTCTCCTCAGCCCTCAGCTCCATTCACAGACATAAGAACAGCAGAGGCAAACACACACACACACACACACACACACACACACACACATATACTGAGAGAGAAAGAGCTATATGTACAAAGCAGAGTCTTCCCAGCCTTTCTTTCCTGAGTCCAGTTCCGCAGCTTGGGCTCCATTCTGGAAGGAAGGAAGGAAGGAAGGGCGTACTCCTTCCCTTCTTCCAGAGGCCGACAATATTATAGAGGCTATAGGTGAGGTGTCCAGTAACTCAGTGAATAAGATCATACTGGATCAATTTGAATCTGTGAGTACTGAGGATGTGGACAAGCTCCTTGGAAGTATGAAGAAGACAACTTGCCCTCTCAACCCTTGCCCTTCATGGCTAGTCCTCCAAGGAGGAGATACACTTAGGACTCACCTGAAACGTATCATAGATGGATCTCTTAGGGAGGGCTATTTTCCATCTTGCTTAAAAGAAGCGGTGGTTCAGCGTCTTCTGGAAAAGCCCTCCCTAGATCCCTTGGACATGAACAATTACAGATCCATCTTCCATTTCTAAGCGAGATGATTGAGAAGGAAGTTGTTCTTCAACTCCAAGCATTCTTAGAAGAATCAGATTATCTAGACCCATTTCAAACTGGCTTCAAGACGGGATACAGAGCCGAGAATGCTATAGTTGCCTTAGTAGTTGATCTTTGCTTGAACACCGACAGATGAAGTGTGACCATGTTGAAGCTTTTGGATCTCTGAGTGGCTTTCAATACCATCGACCATGGTATCGTTCTGGAAAGCCTGAGGGAATTGGGGATCGGGGCAATGCATTACAGTGGGTCTGGTCCTATCTCTCAAGCAGATTCCAGACAGAGATGCTTGGGGACAGTTGTTCCTTTAAAAGGGAGTTTAAATTTGGTGTTCCTCAGGGCATCACCTTGTCACTAATGCTGTTTAACATCTACATGAAACTGCTGGGAGAGATCATCTGGAGACATGGAGTGGATTGCTATCAGTACACTGATGACACCCAACTATATCTCTTCATGCCCCAGACCTCTGCATCAACTAAGGAAGGCATCTCCCCTCTGAATGAATGTCTTGGGGCAGTAATGTGCTGGATAAGGAGAAACAGATTAAAACTGAATCCAGATAAGACCGAGGTACTTGATGGAGATCCTAATCCAGGTATGGAGGTTTGTCAACCGGTCCTGGATGGGGTCACACTTCCCCTAAAGGACTGTGTTTGCAGTTTGGGGGGTGCTCCTGAATCCGTTACTCCAGATGTGAGTTCAGATAGATGTGATGGCCAGGAGTGCCTGTTATCGGCTTTGGTTGATATGCAAACTGCGCCCCTTCCTGGAATCTGTAGACCCGAAAACTATCATGCATGCTCTGGTAACCTCTCGTCTTGACTTCTGTAATGCGCTCTACCTAAGCTACCCTTGTACCAAGTCTGGAAACTTCAACTAATCCAAAATATGGCTGCCAGAGTGGTCACTGGAAGATCTAGAGGTGACCATATCACACCTATATTAAAATCTCTTAATTGGCTGCCTATTAATTTCAGGGCACAGTACAAGGTCTTGGTTATAACCTTACTTATGGGATCACCTTCTCCCATACAATCTGCCCCACACATTGAGGTCCTCTGGTAAAAACCTTGTTACCATTGCCTTCTTCTGAGACTGAGAAAGTGTAACTTGCCCAAGGGCAGCCAGTGAGTTTCGATGGCCGAGTGGGGACTTAAACTTTGGTTTCTCAGAGTACTAGGCCAATACTCAAACCACTGTATAATACTTAGTTGTAGGGGTCTCTTTTAAGTCCATATTTATTCAGCAGAGCCTTCCTTTGAGGCTGAGAGAGTGTGATATATGCAAGCTCACCCATGGATTTCCAAGGCTGAGTGAGGATTCGAATCCTGGTCTCCCAGTCCTAGTCCAGCCCTCAGTCCATGGCACCATGCTGTTTCTCTTTCAGACCTTTCTTGCTGGCTAGACGTGGCTCCAGCTTAATCCCAGAAGATGGACTAGTCTGCCTTTCTGCTTAGATAACATCAAATTAGACTGTTTCTGGACCACATGTCAAGGGAATTTCTAGAGGTCTGCTTGCAATCTGGGACTGCTTTGTTTCCCACCTAATTTCCACGGATGTTTGTCCATGGATTCAAGCATCCAGACCTTGAAAATATTTTCAAAATTTATCAGTTCCAAAAAGTAACTCTTTTTATTTTATTTTATTTAAGGGACACTGTTTTAGTATGACATTGTATTTAAGGTACAGTCGGCCCTTCTTATACATGGATTATTTTATACAGATTCAAGGATACACGGTTTGAAAATGTTAAAAAAAGGTATAAATTTCAAATATCAGACCTTGATTTTCCATTTTTTATAAGAGACACCATTTTGCTATGTCATTGTATTGAATGGCACTTGAGCATACACAGATTTTGTAATACACAGGGGATCTTGGAACCAAACCCCAGAGTATAACAAGGGTCAACTGTAACTTGAGCATGCATGGGTTTTGGCATCCACCGTGGGTCCTGGAGCCAAACCCCAGCGTATACCGAGGATTGACAGTACTTTTATTTCACATGCTCACTGACATCCTAAGAATCTTCGCATATTCTTCTTGAATAAGATTATTGAAGCCAGAGGTTCCCATTCCATGCAAAGGCAAGCATTTCCTCCAGCACTGTCCAGAAACCCCAGTCAGGGCACCGGCTATAACTTGGTGTGAGAGATCAGGAAGGGAGAGGGCCCACGGCCTGACTGGCCCAGCACAGAAAGATGGTCAAGGGCATTGTCAGGAGGGTGCGGGGGGCGTCACCTAGTGTGCTGCTGGGAAGGGGTGCTGAAGTTATGGGTCTGGCAAGAGAAAGCGAGCCTCGCCCTCTTCTGCTTGTCCAGCAGCTCTGCTGGACCCGAAAAGGCTGTGGAAGAGAGGGATGATTGATGAATGATTTGCACAAATATACTAGGAATGCCTCTGAGTGTGGCAGCTCTTCTCTGGCTCAGGCAAGGTCAAGCGTGAGGGTGGCAGGAACATCATCTTGGCAGAGATGCCAGTCCTGAGCTGATTGCCCAACTAATTTGGGGGCCACAAACTCCTTAAAAGCAACCCAACCTTTCCAACAGGGAAGGGAATCAGGTAGATTTTCAGATGTTGATGGACTGCAACTCCCACTCTCCCTCACCATTGGCCATGCTTGCTAGAAGATGCTGGGAGCTGCAATCCAGTTCTATCCAGAGGAACAAGTGATTCCGGCTCCTGTTCTCCGCCGCACCTCCCTCTCTCTTCCTCTTCCCCAAATGGGTGCCTTCCAAATGTGTTGCCCTACAACTGCATCTCACCAGAAGCACCTCAAACCTCACAGCCAATTGGCCCTACAAGACTCTGCAGGGAAGGTCTCTGGGAACTTTCCTCTTTGGGGTTTGAAATGAAGGTGGCGCTCCAGGTGAGGGCTTACCATGCCCTGCCGCCAGGCCTGTCCTCTGAGTCTGAGGTGGAGGCTGAGATCCCAGGGACAAGCCAGGGCTGCAGCCACTGTCCAGATCCTCCGGAGGTAAGCCTGCAGCCAGTCCTAGGGTCAGGTTCCCAGCAGCAAGGTTTCCCTCCTCCTGAGCCAGATTGACTGGGGCCTACTCCCACAGAGAGACCCTAAGAAAAAGAGAGACAAGGGCATTCTCTATGGTTAAGTAGGAAGCCAACAGCTAGAACATGCAAGACCGAGATGGGTTAGAAATATCCCAGCACCTCCCTTGGTCCAGCATGGTTGAGAACCATCCGTGGTGCTTGGGAGACACCTTGCTCTTGCCTTGAATGTTGGCTGAATGCCTGTTACCTGGAATTCTGCTCGGACTTGGAGGACTCTCAGATTTCCCCTTTGAACCTGATGGACTGGAATGACTGAAGCCTCGTGATGAACATGGACTGGATTAAATCACCACTGTTTTTGCTACACAGGACTTGGTGAGACAACCATCCCTTCTCCCTTTCACTCAGTGCTTGAAACACTGAGATTCTGGACTGAGGGTTGGCTAGCCTTGCAAGGGCAAAACAGGACAGAGCTGGAGGTGGCTCTGGGAAGAGTGGATCCTTCTCGTCCTCTGCTTTCGTCATCATTCTTCCACCCACCCACCTTCTGTCTTTTCCCCAGCCCTGGGACTGCAGGAGTGGCTAACAAGAATTAAAACCAATGCTGACCAAAGAATATGCAAAAACATAAGTAAAGACCTCAAAAGGTTATTCCTAAAACCCAATTAAACAAACTCTCCACAGAATTAAAACCACTAAAAACAAATCCACAAAAAGGGGAAAGATACCCCAACAATAACCTTCCCTTATAGTTCATTGCATTTGTCATCTTTTTTCTCCCTTAATCAATTTTCCACAGAAGGACAAAGGCAGGAACAGAAGAAGTCCTCCTGAGGACACTCTGAGGGGCCATCATTGGCTGGAATCCCAGTCCCTCAATCCATCCCTGGCTCTGGTTGGCTGGAAGCCCAATCACTCAATCCATCCCTGGCCCTGATTGGCTGAGACAGGAAGCAAGGGCAAGATGGCAGGAACCACGGATCAACTAATCACTGAAAGACAGAGGATTGTACATAACCGACCCCCATTGCATCCCAGTCTCCACTTCAAAAAAGGAGGGCTGAACATTTACTGTCCCAAGGTCTTCTTTCCTCCATTTTCTTCCTCGAAGGAGGAACTGAGGGTAGTTTCTCCTCTCTTCCTTCCTTTGGAGGCCATCTTGGTTCTTTGCACACCTGCAGAAAGTTCAAATGGAGGTGTTTTACATGTGCAGCACTTATGCAGTCTTCCATGGACCACCAAAGATAGAATTCAATGGCTCTCAGAGCAAAGCAAGCCTCAACCTTTCCTAGAAGATCAAACAAATCAATGAAGCTATTGTACTTTGGGCAGATAGTTAGATGACATGACTCACTGGAAAAAAGGAGGATGGTGAGTAAAGTGGAAGGCATCAGGAAAGAGAAAGAGTGGCTGGAGGTGGATTGAGTCAAGGAAAGGAAGACTTTCAGCTTGCAAGACTTTGTTCAGTCAGTTAATAACAAGGTTTTTGGAGTTCCCTCCTTCTTAGGGTTGCTCCAGAGTGAAGCCAACTGAACAGACGAAGGAACAGGAAAAGGCTCTTGTCTTGGGTTCCTTCTTTCTTCATTAAGAAAACCAACTCCAAATCCCTCTAGCTGGGATTACGCACAAGGCTTAGTCCTAAACTAGGGATGGGATTTCTTTTGGCCTCCAGGTGTCAGTGTACTACAACTCCCAGCATCTTTCTTGTACTTGTTATGCTGTCCAAGGGGATGATGGGAGCTGTAGTCTGTCAACATCTGGTGGGCGATAGGATGTCCATCCCAGTTGAAAGAAGACCAACTGTTTGCAATGAAGGAAACAGAGCCAGAGCCCCCTCCCTCCAGGATCCAGCCTTTGGAGAGGAGTCTGGAAAGAGCTTCAACACCAGAGATGGTCCTCCTTTGCCTGAACAGAAGCAGATGTGTTTATTCACACACAGAGACACCCTTTGATTCCCCTCTGAAATCTCATAGACCCACAGAGACCCCCAAGAAGGAAGAGGAGGCCTGGCAGCCACAGGAGCCTTGGGAGGAGGAGGAGAAGGGGCCTTCCTTGCTTCCAGCCCCAAAGCTGCCTCCCTACAGAAGGCCCTCCATCCCCCATCTCTGGCTCCAAAATGGGGCTCTTCCCCTCCAGTCCTCATTCTCACAGAGGAACCAAACTGGGGAGTGCCCCATGGAGGCCCCCACCTTCCCTTCCCTGCCAAGGAGACCCAGAAGGAGCCCTTCTTCTTCCTAAGCAGCCAATGGTCAAAGCCACAGCCTCCTAGGACCCCATTCAGGCCTCTCTAGTCTCAGCAGCCACCTTCTAGAAGCTTCTTCCCCAACAGCTGCCCTCTGATTGGACGGTTGCCCACCAGTGATGTCATCACCCCAGAGGAGTGTCTTTGTGCCTCTGAGAAAGGCCTTCTTCACTGTTGCCAGGCAGAGTCTGTCGTCGCCATGGAAACACCAAGGGAAGGAGGGAGAGTACTGAGCATGCTCAGTAGCAGCCCCTGAAGCCCCTCTGCCCTGAAGGAAGATGGCTGCCCTGGCTGCCACTGAGCATGCTCAGTCCCTCCAGAGGAGAAAATGGAGGAGGAGGAAGGGGCCTGAGCCTTTAAGGGCTTGAGCCATTCCCAGAAAGAAGGACTTATTAATAGTTAATACTAATTATAAGTGACTCAGTTGGAAAAGCCCATCTCACTCCAGAAAATAAAATCAAGATACTTGAAGAGTTTGCTCTCTACCTCTTTTCTAATGTAAGGGGAAAATACAGGAAAGGGCAAAATATCCATACAGAATATATAGGTGATGCCAAGATAATAAGTAGAACATGTATTGGAAGGTATTGGAAGTTGTAAATATGATCAATCTGTAAATGTCATGAATGTTCAAGAAATGCTGGCAGAAGTTATAAATAACTGGAAAGTGCAATTGCAAATGTATAACTGTATGTGAATTTATAAATAAAGCTCACCTGAACCTAAAAAGGTAAATAAATAAATAGTCACAGTGAGCTGCCACATTTTGAATTAGTTGAAGTTTCCAGACTGACTGCAAGGGTAGCCCTATGTAGAGCGCATTGCAGAAGTCAAGATGTGAGCTTACCAGCACATGAACCATAGTTTTGGGGTCTCCATGTTCCAGGAAAGGGCGCAGCTGGCGTATCAACCGAAGCTGATAACAGGCACTCTTGGCCGTCGCATCTATCTGAGCTGACATCTGGAGCAAAGGAACCAGGCGCACCCCCAAACTGCAAACAGAGTCCTTTAGGGGAACTGTGACCCCGTCCAGGAGCGGTAGACAAACCTCCATACCTGGGTTAGAGGCTCCAACAACAAGTACTTCTGTCTTATCTGGATTCACTTTCAATTTGTTTTTCCTCATCTTGCCCATTATTCCCTCAAGACATTTATTCAGAGGGGAGATGCCTTCCTTAGTTGACGCTTAGGTCTGGGACATGGAGAGATATTGGATGTCACAAGCATACTGATAAAACCCCATCCCATACCTCCGGATGATCTCTCCAGGTGGTTTCATGTAGATGTTAAATAGCATTCAAGACAGGATGATGCGACGAAGGATGGCAAATTTAAGATCCCTTTTGGTGCCATCTGCAAATTTGATAAGTGTGGCCCCAAGTCTGTCATCCAAGTCATTGATAAAGATGTTGAATATCACTGGGCCCTGGACAGAACCCCACTGGACACCTGACTGGTCACTTCTCTCCAGGATGAAAAGGAGCCATAGTTGAGCACCCTTTGGGTTCAGCCAGTCAACCAATTACAAATCCATGTAACAGTTTCCTTGTCTAGCTTGTTTCATGTTTTTGTTTTATATACTCTTTAATGTGGTTAACTGCTATTAAGAGACATAGCTATGAGATTCTATGATATGGGATGCACTAAAAAACTTTTAATAAATGAACAGGTATTGCAATCCTATATATACATATTATCAGACATAACTCCAGAGAATGTTAACCTTTTGGTTGGCACAAGGTTCCTCTCATTCTTCAGTGCAAGAAGCAACACCTTCTAGAAGACAAAGCAAAAAGGCTTTCAAAAGGACTGAAGCCTTGGGCAAGCCTCACTCTCTCAGCCTTCCAGACCCTTCAACATTTTAGTTGCCCTCCTTTGGACAGATGGGGGGCTGGGATTTGTTGCAGGCCAGAAGATGGCAGTTATGGAGGGAGGAGTCTCTTCTTCCAGGCTAGCCCTGATGGAGCTCGGCCTGCCTGGTCAACTCCCTCGCAGGCCGAAAGACGACAGTTATAGACAGAAGAGTTTCTTCTTGCAGGCTAGCCCTGATGGAACTAGCCAGGATTGGTTTCAGGGTCTGTCAGGAAGAGAAAGGGACAGATCTCTCAGCCTCTTGAAGTTATTGGCTGTGTTTGCAGAGTACTCCAACAGGAATGTGGATTTCAACAGGTCCCATGAAATGGTTCATTTGGTTTGATGCCCAGAAAATTATACCACAAGGATTCTACTTTAACTGATATGACAGCACTGTAGGGAATCCCTCAGGCTTTGCACATTTGGAAGGGATACTTGGAGTTTTCTGCAAGAAAGTTCTAGTGCCGACTACACTACAAATCTCAGGATCCCGTAAGATGTAGTCTAAACAGATAAAGTGGAATCAAAGGGTTCTTTCACACTACACTGTTACAGCACTATTTCTGTTTTGAGTTTTAATGCCTACATGCTATGAAATAGTGGGGTGTGTAGTTTGGGAAGCACTAGGTCTCTCTGGCTTGCATTTCTAAATGCCTCTCTCTATGCTGCAAATCCCGCATGGATTGGGGTTAGCTCATCCCCAATTGCAAGAGCCAGCCTTTGGGGACTGGAAAGTACAGAATGGCCTCTTTGGTCTGTCTCCTTTCCCATCTTAAGGTGGGTTTCTGAGGACAAACCAGTCTTTCTTTTTTGCCTCTGAAGAACATCATAAGCCGGTTCTCCTCCTCCTGCCATATGGTCACCTTGCGCTAGCCCTACTAAACAGCCAAATAAGCCAAGGGTCCAGAAAAAGTCCAGCGAGGCCCGTCTCCTTTTCCCAGAAAGAGCCAGGCCAATAAATGCCTTTCCATTGCTCCAAAGGGAGAGCCTTCCTCTGCTGAGGTTGCTCTCCTCCTGGGCAGCTGGGATTCGGAGGGAAAGGGCTGCCTGCCTCTCGACACAGAGGCTCTCTTTAGCCAAGAGACAGTGAGGTAACCCACCCTCCATGGGTCCATGCCATCCTCCCCACAGGCCTCTCTACACCAGGGACTGTCACGGCATCTTGGAGCAAGGCTGGCCAACACTTTGTGGAAAGAAGGAGTGGTTTTCTCCCTCCAGAACCAGAACCATTTCAAGAAGGGAGATGGGAAAATCTTGGTGTAGTACTCAGCATCATAGCTAGATGTCAAAGGGAAGCCATGTTCTCTGGTAGGGAGAAGCAGAGGGATTTTGGAAAGAACCCTTAGTCTTTAAGAAGACTCTCTTGTTTGTAAACCCCCAAGAATAGGATCCCAATGAAGATCAAACCCACTCTCACTGGGAAATTAAAAGCGGTCAGGAAACGTCTAAGAGCCTGAGTCGTTCTTTCCCAACCCATCCCATCCTAGGGTTGATTTTCAGTTGAACTCTCTTCTTCCTCCTCCAGAATTACTACATGAACTACCCTTGTGTTGTCTTGAAGCCTGTCAAAAGAGTGCAGGAAAGCAATCATGAGGAGAAGGCAACGTTCCCCATTGGCTCCCATAAGCTCTCCCTGAATCCTCCCAGGACCTGAGGTTTGGGAGTTGAATCCTAGCTCCTGGGGCAGGGCCTCTAGCAACACCATTCAGCCTAATGCATAAAGTACCAACCACAGTTGCTTTCAGCTTGTCATTCAAATGTTCACAATATATTTTCCTGTGTGGAAATGAAGATTTACATTTTTAACAGGCTCTTCCCAGATCATTGGGAACTGAGAAGAATATTCTTTTCCACTTCCTTGGAGAGACAGGATGAAGGACATGTAATTTAGCCTCCTTGTTTCTAGCCAGATGGAGGATGCAGAGTAGAGAGTGAATCCCCTGCAATCTTTGCCAGTCGAAGCAACAAATCAATTAAGCCTTGCAATTAGAACATTAACAATCAATCAGTTATTAATACTTAGAACAAAGGCCATTTGCATACAAAATGTTAAAATACAATACAGCTGTAGGAACAGCATAATAAAAGTACAACACAAGTAAATTACATAATAATCTTGCATGTAAAAGGTTTAAAATTCAATTCGGTTAAAATATGGGCAACAAAACTATAACTAAATGAGGATGTCCTCAAAGCAATCAACAGCAATATCGGCAATATATCTAGCCCCAATCTTCATTGCTGCCAGGGAAAAAGGAGGAACCTTATGAGTTAAAATCAGACAGGAAATTAAAAAGGAAAAGCCCTTTCTGAAAGAATAGTAGAATCCAAAGGAGGCAGAATAGATCGCCCCAAAATTCCTTCTTTGTCTTCACAGCTAGCGCTCATTGACTCCATTATGGCTCTGTTGCCAGACGCTCTAGCTTTCCTTAAGCCGCGTGTCTTGTCTCTCCACTTACGGTACGCTGCTTCCGGCTTCGTTTGCGAGGCGTTTCTGAGCGTCCAGGAGACTAGGAGCGGTTTGGACGCAGTTTAGAAGCGGTTTAGTTATTGTTAGGCAGAAACCCTTGTAGTGTTTGTGTAATGACTGGGTTCCAGTCAATGGAGGTCTTCTTCAGGCAGTAAAGGGAGGTTTATGCAAACGCAGAATGACATCACTGCTACGGAAGGCTCTCTTGACCAATCAGAGAGCAAGATAAAGGTTCTTCTGGAAGCTTCCGTGAGAAGGAGATATAAGGCCTGAGAGACCAAGAGACAGTTGGGGGAATTGTGTCAGTTGGAGATCCAGAGAGAGAGACAGTTAAAGAGCGGATCTTGGAAGTTAGTCTCAGAATTGGACGTTTAAGTCTATTTATTTGTTTAATAGCTTGTATGAATTGAATATTATATACTTACAAATATTGCAGATGCAAGATTCTTAATATCTTGTATAACTGATATTTTACTTATATTTTGTTATTTATAATGAATATCTCCCTGGAGTATCTACTACTCAACGCTCCTTTTACATGTGTTTTGGCTCTGTTAATGTTTGGGAAGATCAGAAAAGAAATAGAAATAAAGTTCCTTAACTGGTCCCAGTGTAGATTAAGGGAAATTCTTTTATAATTCACTGGATGATGGCAGCATGATTTAAGGAAATTAAGGGTCTGCTGGGCTAAGAGCCATAATGTCTAAATGTCTAATTAACAATTCGTAATCCACTCTGATAGCCTTTTAGCTGAAGGGAAGGGTATAAAAACATCATCATCATCATCATCATTATTATTACAGGGCCGCAGTCTGGCTGCTTGCACCACCGGAGATCATCACAGTGAGTCAGTTGGAAAAGCACATCTCACTCCAGAAAATAAAGGTACTTGAGGAGTTTGCACTCTACGTCTTTCTGTAATAATAGCTACAAAACTGATAACAGCATTTGGGACATTTAGTCTTTTAAAAACAAATATGGCAGATTTAAATGCTGCTTTAAAACCTCTTTCCATCTGCCAGCTTTGTGTTGGTTTTGGGGGAAATGAGAAAGTGTTGGGAGGGAGGGACTGCCAACAGAATTAGGAGATGCATTGCAGGCTATGGACAGTTTGCGGCCAAGAAAGGTCCAAAACACAGGGCAGCAATAGTCCAGTTTGAGAGCGCTTTAACTGCCCTGACCCAGTGCTAGGGAATCCTGGGAAATGGAGTTTCTTGTGGCACCAGAACTCTCTGACAGAGTAGGTACAATGTCTCACAAAACTACATTTCCCAGAATTCCCTAGCACTGAGCCAGGGCAGTTAAAGCGGTCTCAAATTGGATTATTGCTGCACTGTGTTTTGGACTTAGGTGATCCTTGGCAAGTCACACTCTCTCAGCCTCAGAGGATGGCAATAGCAACCCCTCTCTGAAGAAACCTGCCAAAGAAACCTCATGAAAAGGTTGCCTTAGGGTTGCCATAAGTTGGAAACGACTTGAAGACACACATAAAGAACAGATAAAAGTTTACAATTATTTCTCAGGTTGTACATGGGAATGAGAGGTAGTGTGGTGCAGTGGTTTGAGAGTTGAGTTACAAGTCTGGAAGCCAGGATCCAGTGCCCCACTCCTCAATGAAACCAGCTGCGTCACACTCTCTCAGCCTCAGGGAAGGCAATGGCAAACCTCCTCTAAACAACTCTTGCCAAGAAAACCCCAGGAGAGGCTCCTCAGAATTCGGCAATGACTTGGAGCCACACCACAAAAAACGTCAAAGCCTCAAGAAAGAGACAGCATTGTTTAGTGGCTGGAGCATTGGAGTATGACCCTGGAGACCAGGCTTTGAATGCCCTCTTGGCCCCAGAAACCCACTGACTCTGGACAAATCTTGCCAAGAAAAGCCTGCGAAGGGCTTTCCTTAGGGTCACCATAAGTCAGAAACAACTTGGAGGCACAGAACGACAACAAGAGCAGTAACACCACTAACACAAGGCAGCTAGGGATAAAGGAAGGAAGGAAGGAACAGAGAAAGAAAGAAAGAAAGAAAGAAAGAAAGAAAGAAAGAAGATTTGGGAGTTGTAGTCCTCGGTTAAGAGGGATTGGAGTGGCTTTACTGCGGGGTAGGACCAGTGTTGCCAACAAGCCTAGAAGATATTTCCTGGCATGTTTTACCAAAATCCACGGAATATTCAGTCAAAATCCCCAGAAAGTTCCCGTAATGATGATAATAATAATAATAATAGGATTTATTTACATATTTAATAATATGGCGGATCTTTTGCAAATAAATGTAACCCTAATTGAATAAAAATCATTGTAACTTATTTCAACTCTCAAAATTACCATTGGACCAAACAAAGAATCTTTCAGTCCTTTTAATACTTTTAAGATATTTATTTTGACATGAAGAGGGTCCAGAAAGCTTTGTGGCAAATAGAAACATGTTAGGCTGCAGCCGCACTGCAGAAATGATCCAGTTTGACACCCCTTTAACTGCCCTGGCTCAATGCTAGGGAGCCCTGGGAAGTCTAGTTTTGTGAGACATTGAGCCTTCTCTATCAGAAAGAGCTCTGGTGCCACAACAAACTACAATTCCCAGGTTCCCAAGCACTGAGCCAGGGCAGTTAAAGCGATCTTAAACTGGATTATTTCTGCAGTGTGTTTTGGACCTTTGTTATTATAAATGCTCAAGGTCCAATCCATACTGCAGAAATAATCTAGTTTGAGACTGCTTTAACTGCCCTGGCTCAGTGCTAGGGAACCCTGGGAACTGTGGTTTTGTGAGAAAGAGCTCTGGTGCCACAATAAACTACAATTCCCATGCATCTGAAGAAGTACGCTTCAGTCTAGGAAAACTCATGCTGCCAACTTTTCTTTCGTGCGTCTCCAAGGTGCTACAAGATCTATCTCTCTATCATCATCACCACCAATATTATTATCATTATTAAATCCAAATGCAGCTGAAGAAGTGGACTTAAATTGGCAACACTGATATACTGTAGACTCATTCTCTGGGGCTGTGATCTGGAAGCATGGAGGCAATTGCCTTGTCAAACCAGGGAATCCTGGGAGTTGTAGTTTGTTGTGACATGTATGTGCATATATATGTTTGTGTGTATCTATATCTATATTATGTGTGTGTGTGTGTATATATCTGTGTGTGTTTGTGCATGTGTGTGTGTATATATATACATATACATATATATATATATATATATTTAAATATGTATATGTATATGTGTGTGTTTGCGTTGTGTATTATTATTCCCCACAGTCACAAGCAGCACAAAATGGCCACCAGAACATAAAATGGCCACCAGAACACAAAATGGCCACCTCTGCCTGAGCTCTTGGCAGTTGGCAGTTTGAGTCCTTCAGGGGAGAGAGAGAGACTGAAGGAAGAGTGGAAAGAGGTACTGGAGGGAGGGGGCCTTGGGAGATATAGGGCCTTCCTGAGATATTCGGTGTTCACTTCCTAACAAAGGGGTTTCTGGTCTCATAAAAGATTTGGGGCAAACTGGATCTGAAAGGCAGTAGTAGCCTTTTCCCTTGCCAATGGGATTTACAGTGTATTCACTGGACTGGATCTCCCAGCATCCACATGGCCAGAAAGAGGAGGGGTCCTGCCCTGCATAGGGCTGCATTTCATGGGTCTTAGGCTTTGGGGATGCGTGACTTTGGCCAGTGTCCGTGTGGCTGGGGCTCCAGGGTCCCTCAGTCCCTCCTACCTTGTTCCATATTAACTGAAGGAGGAGCCTGTGAGGGCGGGGCAGGGGGTGGGGCCTTCCAGCTCCTCTGCCCTCATTGGCCAGAATGAAGAAGAGGAGGAGCTTCTGCCTCTCTATTTAGCTCTGTGTGCAGAGGGGACAGAGACAAGGTTTGGAAGTGGTGGGCTTCACTGCTGTGCTGAGGCCTCCAACTGCCAAGCGCTGAGGTGGAGGTGGCCATTCTGTGTTCCAGCAGCCATTTTGTGTTCTGGCTGCCATTTTGTGCTGCTTGTGACTGTGGGGAATAATGTTCTGGAACCTTCTCTGAGGCTTCAGTTGAACAGAGGCCTCTCTTTCTTTCCTGAGACTCCAGAGTCAGAAGGAGGCCAGGCTCCTTGGGCCAAAAGGAAGGAAGTGTGTGTCCCTTTGTGCCTCTGCCCCTCCATTTTGGGGTGAAGGAAGGAAGGAAGGAAAGAAAGAAAGAAGGAAAGAAGGAAGGAGTCTGAGGGGGCCCTTTCATCCTCCATCTTGGGTTCCCTGAAGGCCTCAAACTGCCAACTGCCAAGTGCTGAGCCAGAGGCAGCCATTTTGTGTTCAGCAGCCATTTTGTGTTCTGGTGGCCATTTTGTGCTTCTTGTGACTGTGGGGAATAATGTTCTGGAACCTTCTCTGAGGCCTCATTTGAACAGAGGCTTCTCTTTCTCTCCAGAGTCAGAAGGAGGCCAGGCTCCTTGGGCCAAAAGGAAGTAAGTGTGTGTCTCTTTTCTGGGAGGGTTTTCTTATTACACAGCTCTCCTCCTTCTGGGGAACATGGGTTTTAAAAGGGGTCAGAAATGGGGGGATAGTTTTAATACAAGCCTTATTATTATTCTTCACAAACATTGGCCTTTGGCTTCTAAGAGGAGGCTTGAACCCCAAAAAAGGCCAAAAGTGGCTCCTTTGGGAGGTTTTAAAAGTCTCCCCAGTTTTCTTATTAATAGATTTTCAGGCAAGAAAGAAGGAGACAGACCAGAATAACTCACATTACCAAGAATGAAACAAACAAATAATAATAATAATAATAATAATAATAATATGGTTTATTTATATACCGCTATTCCAAGTATCATAGCGGTGAACAACAATAATACAACAGTTAAAACATCATAGGTCACAAATTAAAACCCCCCTGTGCAAACATCATATGCTATAAAACAATTAAGAATGCATGAAAGCACCCCCATACAAATAGCAGGGGGGAAAAAAAGTTCCACCCGGTGGTGTGGGGGTGTGGCAGCGTCCCTCAGGAGGCCGGGGAGCCGGCTTTTCAGGAGGGGCCTCTCTCACTGACCCCTCCCCCATGGTAAAAAGCCACCACAGCGGCAAGACAGTCCTCCGCAATTCTGGGGAGCTTCTTCCCAGGTGACATGGGGGGGGCAGCAGCAGAAGTAGTCCTCCACCAGCTCTCAGGCAGTCCCCGATGTTGCTGGGTCTGCCTGATGGCTCCCTCTGAGGCCGAGGTGACGGTTGAAGAGGGAGGAGCCTCTTCCTTCAGGCAGACCTCGATGTTGCTGGGTCTGCCTGATGGCTCCCTCTGTGGCCCAGGTGACAGTTGAGGAGGGAGGGGCCTCTTCCTTCAGGCAGACCTCGATGTTGCTGGGTCTGCCTGATGGCTCCCTCTGAGGCCGAGGTGACGGTTGAAGAGGGAGGAGCCTCTTCCTTCAGGCAGTCCCCGATGTTGCTGGGTCTGCCTGATGG
>JACSCI010000921.1:0-23009 GCA_016801065.1 Sceloporus tristichus
TAATAATAATAATAATAATAATAATAATAATAATAATAATAATAATATAAATAATAAATTTATGTTTATAATAAATAAATAAATTGATTAATGATAAATTAAAAAAATATTGTAAGAGCAATCAATGCAACTTACATGTTAAAGCAATCCAGTACAATACATAAAAGCCATATGCATGATAATATATTTTAATAAGAAAATATACTCCAAAATATAAAATGAATTATTAAATAAATAAATATTAAATCATTTAAATAAATAAAATATAACAATAAAATATTTAAAATAAATATTGAAATATTAATAGGTATGAAACCTGTAAATAAATAAATAAAATATTTAAAATAAATATTGAAAGATTAATGAATAAATAGGTATTAGACATGTAAATAAATACAGTGGACCCTTGTTATACGCTGGGGTTTGGTTCCAAGATCCCGCGTGTATAACAAAATCCGTGTATGCTTAAGTCCCATTACATATAATGACATAGCAAAATGGTGTCCCTTATAAAAATGGAAAATCTAGGTAAATTTATACTTTTTTCAATCTGTGTATGCTTAAATCCATGTATAAAAAATCCATTTATAAGAAGGGCCGACTGTAAAATATTAAAAATAAATATTAAAATATTAAAAATAAATTTTAAAACATTTAAATAAATAAAATATTTGAAGAAAAAAATTTAAAATAAATATTAAAATAAATATTAAAATACTAAAAAATATTTCAAATAAATATTAAAATATTAACATAAAATAAATACATAGATATTTAAATAAATTAAATATAAAATAAAATATTTAAAATAAATATTTTAAATCTCTGCCAGACGAGATCCGTCAAATTGCCAGCTTAGACAGCTTTAAAAAAGCTGTCAAGACGGATCTCTTCCGGCAGGCCTTTCCTGAATAAAGTGCCTGGCCACAGAATGACTGCCCCCCACATCATGGATTAGCCCACTGCTCTGTCTTTGTTATATTTTTATTGTGTTTTTAATAGATATTTTAATTGTACATGTTTAATCCTGTTTTAAGGGAGGGAATTTGTGGGACATAATTTTGTAAATGTGGATTTTAATATGTTGTGAGCCGCTTTGATTGTCTTGTAACAGAAAAGCGGGATGTAAATAAAAGTTTTATTATTTATTTATTTATTTAATATTATATTAAAATAAGATATAAAATAAATAAATACTTTAAATATAAAATAAATATTAAATCATTAAATAAATGCACATCGAATCATTTAAATAAATGAATAAATATTTAAATAATAAATATTTTAATAATAAATAAATATTAAATTGTTTAAGTAAATAATATATTTAAAATAAATATTAAAATATTAAAATATTAAACAAAATATTTAAACATTTAAATAAATAAATAACAAAATGTTCAAAACTAAAATTGATATATTAAAATAGAAAATGAATAAATATTAAACATTTAAATAAAGAAAAATATAAAACAAAATATTTAAATAAATATTAAAATATTAAATAAATAAATTTTATAATGTTAAATAAAAACAGTTAAACATTTAAAATAAATAATTAACAAAACAATAAAATATTTTAAAACTAAAATTTAAATATTTAAATATTTAAAAAATTAGTAAACGTTTAAATAAATAAACAAATAAATAAATATCCCGACCAATATTAGATAATGGTTCCTGCATGGCAAAATTGCATTGGATCGGAAGGCCCTTCTAGTCCCTCCCAACTCTATGGTTCCGTGATTCCGTGCCAAAAACGTGCAGCTCCGGTTTTTTGTTTCCCCACCGCAGAACATTGAATTACCGGATTCATTTTCCCTCGAACTCAAGTCCCTGTTGGAAGGCCTGCTCCAGCGGGATGTCGGCAAGCGACTCGGATGCCAAGGGCGCGGGTAAGTCTGGGTGTGAAGGCGTCCACCATTTTGCGACTTCAGCTACTTTATTTACAACATTTGTTTGTTTGTTTACTTGTTTATCTTGCAGAGCGCAAGAAGTAAAAGAGCACCTCTTCTTCAAAGGAATCGACTGGCAGCACGTCTGTCTGCAAAAGGTTAGCGTTTTGCGCTTTCTTCAGATGTTTGGCGCAGTTTCCGCCATTTTTGTTCCCAGACCTTCTGCCATTTTGGATCCGTTGTGTCCCTATTCTAACTGCAGTTTTAATCCAGGTTTACTCTCGTTTTCGCCAGTACACCCCTCCGCTGATTCCTCCGCGCGGTGAAGTGAATGCCGCGGACGCGTTTGACATCGGATCCTTCGACGAAGAAGACATGAAAGGCATAAAGGTGCATGCCACATTCCTCATTGGTCAATTGCGACCCTAGAGAGGCGTCTATTAACCTGGTAGCTCCTTCCTGTCATTACATATTGGCTCTTTTGAATAGTGAGTGGGACTGCGCAGGAAGTGTGAGGAAATGTCACTTCCTCTGAGTTTTCTGTACATCTAACAGCCCATAATCGAATGGCAAGGACACCAAATTATGATTTGGTCCTTGTTTTTGGTATTGACGCCTCATTTGGGTAGAAACCTGGACTTCCTGTGCAGTAAGTGGGACTACGCAGGAAGTGCAAGGAACACTCACTTCTGGGTTTTCTGAGCTGCTAACATCCCATAATAGAAATGTGGGCTTTCCAGTTTCATGAAATAGACGAATTTTGTGTATGCAAACCCCCCCCCCTTTTTTGGTTTGACCCAGTGGCCATTTTGACGTGTTTTTCCACCATTTTGGAAGCAGCTGCTGGACAGCGACCAAGAACTGTACAAGAACTTCCCTTTGGTCATTTCGGAGCGGTGGCAACAGGAAGTGGCCGATACTGTCTACGAGGCGGTCAACGCCGACGCGGACAAGATGGAGGCCAGGAAGAGAGCGAAGAACAAGCAGCTCAGCCACGAGGAAGGTAATGTATTTTACGACGGGGATCGTGCCGCGCAACCTATATCCTGATCCTGTGGTTCCTGTGCAGAAAATCTGGGCGTGGAGACAAATTACGAATTTCAACGTGATTTTTTCCCCCATGCGGTGACAGATTACGCGTTCGGGAAGGACTGCATCGTTCACGGGTTCATGCTCAAACTGGGGAACCCCTTCCTGACGCAATGGCAGCGGCGCTATTTCTACCTCTTCCCGAACCGCCTCGAATGGCGAGGAGAAGGCGAGTCGCGGGTAAGGCACGTTTTTTCACGGTCGCCGTCGCAATACGATCCCTGACTCGGGAATTCCGTAACGCTCTCCTTTCCCTGTTTAGGACGCATGGCGCACTTACACCAAAAAGCGCAAACGGGTAAGGAGACCCCCCAAAAACCCGTAGCCAACGCTTCTAGAACCTTCTAGCATGCGCCGCACGCGTCGCCCCCCCATAGCGTCCATTTTGGACTTTGGCGGATCTCACTTCAGCTTGCTCTATCTTTCTTAGGCGTAGTGTCTGTGTAGTATCTGTGGAGTAAGCTAATAGACACGGTGTATCTTACTTACAGGTAGTATCTGTGGAGTAAACCCATAGACATGGATGCTATGGACACCACAGAGAGGACAAAATGGAGACCATGGAGTATATGATGCTCTATTCATTCAACTCAATGAATGAGTAGGTCCCATTGTACCTTACTCACACATAGTATCTGTGGAGTAAACTCATAAATGTGGGCGCTATGGACACCATGGAGAGGACGACATGGAGACCATGGAGTATATGATGCCCTACTCATTCACCCCAATGAATAAGGCTGTTGTATCTTACTACACATAGTATCTGTGGAGTAAACCCATAGATGCAGACACTATGAACCCCACGGAGATCACGACATGGAGTCCATGGAGTATAAGACGCCCTATTCATTCACCCCAACAAATGAGTAGGGCCTGTTGTACCTTACTCATACGTAGTATCTGTGGAGTAAGCTCATAGATGTGGACACTATGGACACCGTGGAGAGCACGACATGGAGACCATGCAGTATACGATGCCCTACTCATTCACCCCAATGAATGAGTAAGGCTGTTGTATCTTACTACACATAGTATCTGTGGAGTAAACTCATAGATGCGGACGCTATGCACACCATGGAGAGGACAACACAAAGTCCATGGAGTATATGACGCCCTACTCATTCACCCCAACGAATGAGTAGGGCCCGTTGTAACTTACTCAGACATAGTATCTCTGGAGTAAATTGCTATCGTTTCCCTCCCTCAGCAAAACCTCCTGACGATGGAGCAGATAGTATCCGTTGAGGAGATGCAGATCAAGGACAGGAAGTGCATCTTACTCAGGATCAAAGGAGGGAAGCAGTTCATCCTCCAATGCGAGGTAATCAATCAATCAATTAATTATTGACGCTGACCATAGAGTTGCACCGGAGGATTCCTAGAGAGGACACTTCAAATGCAACTCTATGGTCAGCCTCCGGATCACGTTCCTTTCCTAGAGTGACCCGGAGTCTGTCCAGTGGAAGAAAGAGCTCAACGCGGCGTTTACGGAAGCGCAGCTCCTCCTCCGGCGCGCGCCGAAGTTCTTGAAAAAGTTGCGGTCCACCGCCGCAGCGGAACTGTCTAAACCGCAACTCAGCCACCGGAACAGCAACGGCGTCTAGGGTCCGAAACAGCGACGGATTGGCACCGAAGCAGGAGAAAGCGGGTCGTGCCACTTTCAATTTCGCGGAACGTGTCAACGTGATGGCAACAGCGCCGTTACTGAAAGGAAGATGGAGGACAGGATTTGTAGCCTTGAGTTTAACGGCGAGCACCTCCCGTTTTCCGCGACAACACGTTTGGCGCAAACGTCTTTTGTTACGTTTTATACATTTGTTGTGTGTGTCTCTCTCATGTGTTTTTAAATGTGTGTGTATATATATAAATACACATATATCTGTATTGCAATTTATTTAACTAGTTAAATATATGTATTTATATAAAATACATTTAAATATATATATATATATATTACTATATTTTTGATGTCCACAAAAATGGGGAAAATAATAATATAATAATTATGATGTAAATATATATTTTAGCATTATTTAATATCGAAGCATTTAATTTAATACGTTTTATATTAATTTTGTGTTTATCGCATATTTATTTTTATTGTCGAATTAATTTTTAATTACTTAAAAATCAATAGCGTAAATTATATTTTAACAAAGGCATATATAAAATATTAATTTAAAGTCTGCGCATTTATTAATTTACAATTTACCTCCTTTTTTATGTCAATAATATTTTATTATTATGCACATACACACACACACACACATATATATATATATATATTCATTATATATGTTGATTTTAATAGGAATTTTCCATTCCAAATCCAAAAATTAAAAAAATTAAAATTAAAATTAAAATAATATTAAAATTTTAAAAAATCATACTCGCCTTTTCCGCTGCAGCGTCACGTTCATTTGGCTCAATCTCAAATTCACGATTCTGGTTGATTTTATCCCACGAATCGATTTTTAATGTTGGAATTATCCTTCAAATAATTAATCTTTCAAAGTGTTAGAATTATTATTGCATTAATTATTATTATTTATAATTAATATATTATAATTATTATTTAATTATTTAATTATCAGAAGTCTCCCGATAGACTTTCAAAAATTATTTAATTCAATTAGAAAACACGAAAAGAAATTAAATTAATTAATATCGCGTCCACGCTTAATCTAATCTGATTAGATTTAACCGAATTGATTTTAAAAAATATAAAATTTCAGAAATTAATATTAAATTATTAATTAATATTAAAATATAAAAATATTAATATGCTTTAAAAACATATTAAAATATATAATATTTATATATAATATTGGGGAAGAATAAAGGTGGGTTTTTTTTAATTATCGTTTTTTTTTTATTATTTTTTTTTATTTTATATGGAGCCCTGGTGGCGCAGTGGTTAAATGCCTGTACTGCAGCCATTCACTCAAGACCACAAGGTTGCGAGTTCAAGACCAGCAAAAGGGCCCAAGCTCAGCTCAGGCTTGCATCCTTCCGAGGTCGCTAAAATGTTGTTTCCTTGTTGTTTCCCTCCCCTTTGATTCTTATCCAGATGCTCTCCACCTGGCTTCCAGGATTGATGTCCTGGATCTCTTCACTGGTGTAAATATCTCTGACATATAGTGCTATTCCTTCTCTTCTTTCTCCTCCTCCTCTTCATCTTCCCTCCCTCCCTTCTTTCCTTCCTTCCTCCTCCTTTTATAGGAGCCCTGGTGGCGCAGTGGTTAAATGCCTGTACTGCAGCCATTCACTCAAAACCACAAGGTTGCGAGTTCAAGACCAGCAAAAGGGCCCAAGCTCGACTCAGGCTTGCATCCTTCCGAGGTCGCTAAAATGAGTACCCAGACTGTTGGGGGCAAATTAGCTTACTTGCTAATTAGCTTACTTGCTGTTCACCGCTATGATCTTTGGAATAGCGGTATATAAATAAAACTAATTATTATTATTATTATTTTAACAGTTTTGTTTCCGGTTTAAAAAGCGAGATTTATTGCGTACTGTCTCTTATTAAAATAAATTCACTTCTCGGCCTTTTGGCTAAGATCAAGTGTAGAGATCAAGAGAACAGAAACATCAAAAGTACACCCCTCTGGCTGAGGTCCTGAGACAAAAGTGGTATGAGGTCTCTGTCCATGCATTGCTTGTTGGAGCCCTGGGTGCCTGGGATCCAGCAAATGAACCTGTGCTGAGAGTCTGTGGAGTGGGAAAGCGCTATGCAAAACTCATGCACAAGCTAATGGTGTCAGACACCTTTAGATGGTCCAGAGACATTTACATTGAGCACATTTCTGGCCATCGCCAGTATGAGGAACCAGCTGCGGTTTTGATAGAAAAGGAACAGTGAAGTTTCAGTCTTCTTTTCTCTTCCTTCCTCCCCTTCTTTCCCTTCTCCTTCCTTTCTTTCTCTTTTATGGTATGCAACTGTTTAGATATATTGGTGATTGCCATTGGTAATTTAAAGTAAAGGATATATATTTTGGTCTCCTTAGTATGCTCTATCTTATTTTAAAACTGTTTTAATAACTTAACACATCCTAGGAATGAAATTTGCTTTATATCTAATTTCTTTATATATTACCATACTATTATGTATTTTTATTTTGCAATTGCATTCTTTGGACTTGATATGTATTACCCATTGGTTTATGTTTTAAAGGAAGGGCTATTTTATTTTATTATGAATATATTTTATTTATTTATTATTTTAATTTAATTAATTCATTTTATTTTATTGTTTAATTATTTTATCATTATTATTTATATATTTTATTATTTTATTATTTTTATTTTTATTCCTTTTATTTAGTTATTTTATTAGTTATTTTATTTTTTATTTTATTTATTTATTATTTTAATTTAATTTATTTGTTTTATTATTTAGTTATTTTATCATTATTATTTATATAATTTATTTGGTTATTTTTATTCTTTTTATTTTTAATTTTATTATTTATTTTATTTATATATTTATCATTTTTAATTTATTTTATTTAATTTTATTATTTATTATTTATTTTTATTTATTCCTTTTATTTTATTCTTTAGTTAGTCATCATTATATCTTATTTAGTTATTTTATTATTTTTTATTTTTATTCATTTTATTTTGCTATTTTATTTATATATTTATATATTTATTTATTATTTTTAATTTAATTTATTCATTTTATTTTATTATTTTATTATTTATATTATTTTATTATTTTTAATTTAATATTTGTTTTATTATTTATTTCATTTATTTATATAAAAATAAATATATATAAATGAAATAAATAATAATAATTAATTATTTTTAAATTAATTTGTTCATTTTATTTTATTATTTAGTTATTTTATTATTTAGTTATTTTATTAATTGTATATTTATTTATTTATTTATTTTATTCTTTTTAATTTAATTTATTTGGTTTATTTAGTTCTTTTTTTATTTTATTATTTTCAATTGAACTATTTTATTTTATTATTATATTTTATTTCTATAGAACTGTAAATGTACGCAGCACTGTACATACAAATAATAAATAAATACATTATTGTTTTAAATTATTAATTTATATATTTTATTTATTTTTTCATCCATTTGTTTATTTAATTTATTATTTTTAATTTAATTTGTTCTTTATTTTATCCTTTAGTTATTTTATTATTTATTTTATTATTTCAATTGGATTAAATTGAATTATTTTATATTATTATTATTATACAAATAACAAATTGATAAATTATTATTTTAAATTATTAATTTTTATTTTATTATATTGTGGTGAAATGGAGGCGTCGCACCTCCCGCTTTTTTAAAGTTCCGGTATTAATCCAGATCGATTACTATTTGATTGCCTCGAATCAATGCTGTGGATTTCTGGGTATTGTAGTTTTGTGAGACATTTGTTCCATTAGAGCGGTTCCCTCTCTCTCTATCTTCGTAAAGCCGTTAATCAAAGCGCCTTTTCTGCGTCCGGCGTTGACCTCGACACTTTGGGGCTATTTCTGGAACATGAGCTCAAGGTGTGAATCATCCGGGATTAAAGAGGTGAATGAAGAGGACAGGAATTTGAAGGGAGACCCATTGATTATTGGTGGGTTTGCAATATATATATGTATGTATGTTATATGTTATATGTGTTTTTGCAAATGTCTTGCGTGTGTGTGTGTGTGTGTAAAATGTGTCTTTGCAAATATGTTTATATATATATATATACACACACACACATATATATACACTCTATGTATATGCACACACACACATATATATGTAGTTTGTGTGTCTTTGCAAACATGTGTCTGCATATAGATATATAGTATGTGTGTCTTTGCTTTTATATATATAGAGAGAGAGAGAGTTCATGTCAAACCGAGGGTCTTCTACAATTGATTATAATGTTGTCTCAGATAGATAGATAGATAGATTATGTGTATCTTTGCAAGTGTGTTTTGCTTTGCAAGTGTGTATATATATATTGGTGTGTATACACACACACACACACACATACGTATACACTATATATATATATATATATATATATATATATATATATTGTGTGTCCAGCCTTGCCTTTGCACCTGTCTCTCTGGCCGTTTGACCGTCCGGCCGTCCCTCCCTCCCTCCCTCCCTCTGCCCCTGGCCTTGTCAATCAAACAACCCTCCCGAAATACATTATTTTTAGCCCTGGTCTCTGGTCCAGCTGCCCTTTGCGCCGTTGTCGACGCCTTTCCTCCGATTAATAGCCGCCACCGCCACCGTTCCTCGCTTTCGGAAGACCCCCCAAAAAAGGAAGAGACCCTCATTTTGGGGCAACTAAATACAGACAAAGGTAACCCTACTTTTAATAATCCATTGATCGGATTGGGATTAAGTCAGATTACGTGGGATTGTGCAGACGATCACCAAAATGGGATTTAATCATATTAAGGCCATATATATATATATATATATATATGGTTAATTGCATATTAATTTATTATAATATTGTAATACTATATAATTTTATGATTAAAAAGAGTGGGGCCTTAGGGGCATTTTTATATATATATATATATATATATATATACACACATTGTTTATTTATTGTAAGATTTTTATTATATATTTATATATTTATATATATTTTATTTGTTTGTTTGTTTCTCATAAGATTTATTATCCATTTTTATTATATATTTATATTTAAATCATTTATTTATTATAGATTTTTATTATCTATTTTATTATTTATTTGTTTGTTTATCATAAGACATTAATACATTTTTATTATATATCTATATTTATATTATATTATTTATTATTTTGCATGTCATTCATTATAAAATTTTATATTTATACTTTTATTATATTATTTATTATAAGATTTTTATTATATATTTATAATTTTATTATATATTTTATTTATTTTTTATCATGACATTAATTATACATTTTAATTATATATTTATATTTTATTATTTTATTTATAAATTATAAGATTATTATATATTTATTTATTTATTTGTTTATCATGACATTCATTATACATTTATGCATATATATATATTTTATTATTTTATTTATTATATTTATATTTATATTATTTATTATTTATTGGTTTATCATAAGACAATAAATATTATAAATAAATAACAAAAATATATAATAAAATATAAATAAATCATATAATCAAAAAATAATATAATTATCCATTCGCTTAATAATGGAGAATTAATAATGAAAACAAGAGAAGAATTAAAACAGGAGGGTTTTGATTTAGGATGGTTTCCATATAGACAGTTAATGGAAAGAATTAGGAAGGACCAAAAACAAGAGGGAATAAATTTAGATAAGACGGAATTGGATGAAATCATAGAGGGAATTAAGAAGGGTAGAATCTCGAGGATTTATAAAGTCTGTTTAAAAATGGAGTTAGAGGAGGAAACTATTAAATCCAGTATGATAGAATGGGCAAAAAATATAGGGAGAAATATTCAGTTGGAGAGTTGGGAAAGATCCTGGGGCAGAGATCTAGATTTTACATGCTGTATGGATATAAAGGAAAACTATATGAAAATGCTCCATAGATGGTACCTTCCCCCTTCAAGATTATCGAAAATGAAAAAAGATAAGTCTGGAACATGCTGGAGATGCAAGGAACATTATGGCTCATTCTTCCATATGTGGTGGACGTGTCCTTTTGTTAAAACTTTTTGGATAAAAGTAAACAAAATAATAAAGGGAGATATATAAAATTAATGTAACTTTAGAACCGGAGATTATTCTTCTCAATATGTTGGAACAAAAAGAATTGAGGAAAGAAAAGAAATTAATTTTGTATCAAATTACAGCAGCTAGAATTATTGTAGCCAAAAACTGGAAAAGACCTGGGGAGATTGAAGTTGATGAATGGCTAGTAAAGGCACTAGATGTGATCGAAATGGATAAGTTAACATTGGCAATGAGGGACAATGAGGACTATGAAAGGACAAGTGAGGAAATGTGGAAACCTCTACTTTTATATTGTGAAAAACGTTGGTTAAATAAGGATTAAGATAATATTAAAACGGAATAGTAAGACTTGTAGATAAAATATGGAACAAGTCGTCGCCTGCTTTGTAGATAAGACATGCTAAATGTAATGTCTGCCACTTTATAAGAAGTAGATTGCTTATTACTTTGAAGAATGTATTTATGTAATGATGTAAGGGAAGATGATAACTCTGTTGGAAGGGTAACGCTTGACCCCCTTCTCACTCTGTGGAACTATAAAATTGAGACGGGAAAATGTAGTAGAATAATAATAGAGGATTTAATAGGTTAAGCCTTATTTTAACCTATTTTAATTGGATCAGTTAAAAGAACAAACTAATTATCACTGATCTACTGCATTCATTTAATAATCAATCCGTGGGATGTGATATAAGATAGATAATATTTTTTTCCCCCTTTGGATGGTGAAATGAAGGTGATTGTATAAGACGAAGGATAGAGGAATAACATGAAAATCAACGCTAAGTAATACTCCTTTAGATACAATGGGGGAGGGGAGGGGGGATAAGACATACGTTTAACAGGGAGGAAGGGAGGGAAGAGGGTAGGAATTTAATAATGTGGAACTTCAAATTTCTGTAATCCCTCCTTTATAGAGTACTTGTATAGTTATGTATTCTATGTAAATAAGTTTGACATGTGTATGAATATTATTTTTAATAATATATATATATATATATATATATATATAATAAAATATATAATAAAATATAAATAAAGATAATAAATAAATATAATAATAAATTCACTGTCATGAATCATATAAGTAATACATATATATATATATATGTATATATATATTATATAAATCATATAATAAAAATATAAATATATAATAAAATATTGTAATAAATAATTTTATTATATATTTTTATTATAGATTTATTATATATTGTTATATGATTCATGACAGTGAATTTATTATTAAATTTATTTATTATATTTATTATATTTATTTTTTATGATTTATTCTATTTTATTATGTATATTTATATTTTTCTTATATATTTTTCTTATATTTTCTTATATATTTATTTTTATTATATGATTTATTTATTGTAATATTTTATTATATATATTTATTTATATGATTTATTACAATATTTTATTATATATATATATTGTTATATATTTATATTTTTATTATATAATTTATTATATATATATATATATATATATATATATATATATATATATAATATAACCCCCAAATCTAAAGATGTTCAATTAAATATAATGGACAGTAAAATAGTGAATTGAACTATTTGCAGTACTGTTCCTTTAAGAAGGAGAGGAAGGCCAGGATGCATTCCTGGAATGCCTTTTCCTTATCTCCCTTTTCGGAGATAAGGCCAAGCCTTGCGAAACTGCAAATATCTGAGGACATACTCGGAAAACATTACCTTTCATTTTAATAGATTGCAAACCTCTTTATCCTTAGATGGAGTTGCTGTGTGTGTGTGTGTATATATATATATATATATATATATATCCCAGTTTGGACTTGAGAGCCAAGAGTGTGACGCTGGGCAAAAAAGGCCAATGCGATTATCAATAGAAATACAGTGCTAGGAAGAAAATAATGAAATGCATGGATATAGGAGCACTTTAATTTGGGTTCTGGGTTGGGTTTGGGATGTGTCTGATTATATTTCTCTTTGCGGCCTTCCGCGTTTCTAGCCCGTAAAGCACCGCCATTTGCTTTCCCCGCCTGCAGAGCGCACATTTAACCTCTTCGGCCTGTTGATTCCTCACCACCATCATGGCCATCTCCTCACGGCTGGCGCTCTGGGAGCAAAAGGAAAGGTTTTGGGTGCACGGCACACGACGCACGCTTGCATGATGCACTTGCATTACACAAAATGCACTAAGCACGGTGCATGGTGCATTATGATACATGATGCGCAATGCATCAAGTATGACACATGACACATGAAGCACAATGCATGAAGCATGATGCATGATTCATTATGTACTGCACATTATACATAATGCACAAAGCAAGACGCATGATGCATGAAGTACACTGCATGGCACATGACACATAATGTACAAAGCACGATGCGTAAGGTGCATAATTGTGATGCATGGCACATAATGCACTATACATGGCGCATGGAGTACAATGCATGGTACATAATGCAGGATGCACGACGCATGAAGCATTGTGCATGATGCATGGAGCATTAAGTTTGATACAATGCATGGTTCATGATGCACGATATGCAATAAACAATGCATGGGGGTGTGGTGCATGATGCACAATGCATGATTAAATACCCTTGCAATGCAGCCCAAGGGCATGGAAATAATATTATCCCATCCTTAGTCTCAAACGGCCTATAAAGCAATGATTTGTTTTTTGCAACGGATGGTGGCTTCTAAAAAAAATTAGCATGCGCTTGTTTTGCAAATTGAATCAAATTTGTAATTTGAAGTTTGAAATTTAATTTTTTTCAAAAATTAAAAATTAAATATTAAATTTGAAATTTGAAATTTGAAATTGAAAATTAAATTTTAAAATTTAAAATTGAATAAAAATTAAAATTAAAATTTTATTTAAATTTAAATTTGATATTGAAAATTTTAATTTTAATTTTCAAATTTAAATTAAAAATTAAAATTAAAATATTAATTAAAATTAAAAATGTATAAAATTAATAATATTAAAATTGAATTGAAAGATGGTATAATTGCACCATTTTCAAAGCGATAGCAAGTTTGCAAAATCCCGTGAATATTTCTATCGGCTGCAACAAATTTTAATTTAATTTAATTTAATTTTTTAATTTAATTTAATTAAATACAGATCCGGGAAGAGGACCAGACGCCGCTTCCGACTTCGCCACCACCCCTTTTTTCGGTAATCCCCGGCGGTTTCATCAAACAACTTGTGCGCGAAACAGAGAAGGAGTCCAAGGAGGCGAAATTGAAAGGAAAAATCCCTTTAAATTCCAAGGAAGACGTAAGTGCAAAGAACCAAATGTATAAAAATAGTTGCATCAAAAGGGTGTTTGCAATGTTCGGTCGATCGGCAAAAAATAAATTGCAAAACACAGGAAACGAATTGCGAAGAGGATGCAATGCGCAATGCGTGGAAATAGCATTTGCTGCACCAAAAAAGTATAGTTTCTGAAAAAAATATTTTATGTTATTTATTATTTATTTTATTATTTATTTTATTAATTTATATTTTATTTTATTTCATTATTTATTTCATTATTTATTTATTTATTTTTCATTATTATCTATTTATTTCATTATTTCATTATTTTATGACATTATTTTATGTCGTTATTTTATTTTTATTTATTTTTATTTTATTTCATTATTTCATTATTTTTTTATTTCATTTTTATTTATTTTTATTTCATTATTTCATTATTTTTATTTTATTGTTATATACTTATTATTTTATTTATTATTATTTCATTTAATATTTATTTATTTATTTATTTATATTATTTTATTATTTTATTTTATTTTTATTTATTTCCTGAACCAAAAATGCTATTTCTCTGTAGAAACAATTATTTTCTGCACGTAAAAATAAAATGCATAGGAAAAAGTAAATTCGGTGCAAAAATTTGCTGGTTTGATTTCTGCAAAGAAATATTATTTTCTATATAGGAAATAATAATAATAAGAAGAATATATAATTATATTAATATGTATTATATTTTAATACTGTATTATATTATTATACAAATATTACTATATAATATTATTAGTTTATTAATAATATATATTAATATTTATATAATAGTATAATAATATTAGTATTATTATACTAATAATATTATACTAATATTATTATATAGAGAAATAGCCATTTTGGTTTGGGAAATAAATAAGAATAATATTATAATATTTATTATAATAATACTTTGATAATAATATTATTTATAATGATATAATACAATATTAATATAATATAATACATAATATATGTGAATTTATATAATAATATGATTATAATAATTTTAACATTAATATTTCTTTACAGAAAATATTATTTTCGAGCAGAAATAGGATACAGTGGTACCCCGGGATACGAAATACCCAGGTTACGAATTTTTCGGGATACGAAAAAATCCCATAGGGATTTATTGTTTCGGGTTACGAAAGTTTTTTCGGGTTACGAAAAAACTCCGGCGCTATTTTAAATGGAGCCGCGGCAGAGCCGCGGCTTTTTCCCCATTAGCGCCTATGGCAATTCGGCTTACGAAGGCTTTTCGGGTTACGAAATTAGCCGCGGAACGAATTAATTTCGTAACCCGAGGGACCACTGTATTCTGCGCATAAAATGCTATTTATTTTCTGCAGAAAAATAAGATATTCTACATAGAAAATGCTGTTTATTTTCTAAAAAGAAGTAGAATATTCTGCACAGAAAATGCTGCAAAACCATAAGATATACAAATTAAATTTATTATTATTATTATTATTATTATTATTATTATTTTATCATTTTATTTTTCAGCCCCCAGGAAAGCAGGACGATGGATCCGCGCAGCAACTGTGTGCGATAAAAGACACCACAAACATTTTGGAAGTAGGTGCAAACATGGCGCAAGGAAAGCTGAACGGCGAGAAACATGGCAGCGACGGTCTCACGGAGATTCCCGAGCGGAAACCCTTGCCTTTCAAAAGGTCCGTCACGAAAAGCGGGGCGAAACAGGCATCCGATGTGGCTCCCAAATCAGGAGAGAAGTCGCCGTCCAATTCGTCCCATCTCCCAAAATGTCCCGCGCCAGAGGAAACCAAAAGCGTTGGTGTCAAAGATCCCGGGACAGGTGCAGAACCGGCGAAAAAGGGCCATTCACTTTGGAGCAAACGTTTAGAAAGCCTTGGGAAGGAGAACGTGAAAACGAGGACAAAGGAGGAGTCCCTAGGAAGGATGGGAATTCGGGCGAAAGGGATGAATAAAGGGGAAAATAAGGAAAAAATAGGGGATATTGGGAAAAGGATGGGAGAAACCAAGGAGGAAACAGGGAAGAAAGTGGGGGAAAACAAAGAAAAAACGAGCGAGAGTGGGGGAAAAACAGGAGAAAATGAAAAAACAAGAGATACCGGGAGGAAAATGGGAGAAAACGAGGAAAAAACAAGAGATATCAGGAGGAAAATAGGAGAAAATAAGGAAAATACAGGAGGTATTGGGAGGGAAATGGGAGGAAATGAGGAAAAAACGAGAGATATCGGGAGGAAAATGGGAGAAAATAAGGAGAAAACTGGACTGATAAGTAAAAAACTGGGAGAAAGCAATGATAAACTGGGAGAAACTGGGGAAAAACTGGGAGATATTAAGGAGAAAATGAGAAATATCGGGGGGGAAATGGGAGAAATTAAGGATAAAACGAGAGATATCGGGGATAAAACGAGAGAAAGTAAGGATAAAATGGGAGCAATTGGGGATAAAACGAGAGAAACTAAGGATAAAACAGGAGGAATCGGGGATAAAACAAGAAAAACTAAGGATAAAACGGGAGATATCAGGGTGAAAACGGAAGAAAGTAAGGAAATATGGGGAGAAAACGGGATGAAAATGAAAGATAAAATGAGAGAAACTGGAGGAAAACCAGTAGAGAAAGATGGGAAAGAAGAAAGGAAGGAAGCGGAGGAAACGAAGGAAAAAATGGAGCTAACTGAGAAAACGTCAGACGGAAAAAAGAAAAACGATATCGGAGAAAGCACCAATTCTTCAGAGAAGGCGAGTTTGCTCGAAATGCATTCGTTTTCGCTTAGCTTTGCAGTCCGCGGACGCGATACGCATGTTCCCTCCTCCATATTTTGTGCCGTAGAATTAACGCAGTTTGGCGCCGTTTTGATTTTTGCTGTTCCGCCATTTTACGTAATCCTCAGATTTATTTTCTGACGTATCGACGCAATTCGATGGCCAACAAAGCGTAGCAGCATCTAGCCCGTAACCCGCCATTTTGCTTGCAATTATATCATAGTGTCTCAGGTGCGAATCTTGCTCTCTTTCCCCCCCCCCCCCAAAACCAGGACGTTTGGTACGAAACGGAGAAAGTTTGGCTGGTCCGGAAGGACGGATTCGCCTTGGGTAAGATGAACTTTGAGACCCGGGTTCGAGTTGCGCACAGATTTGTGAAACCCGTATTTATCCGTCGCTAAACCGAGCCGTTTTTTCCGACAGCGACGGAGTTAAAACCGGACGTAGGTACTCCGGAGCTTCCTCCGGGGATGGTCCGGGTGCGAATCGAGTCCGACGGATCCGTGTTCGAAGTGGAAGAGGAAGATATCGAGAAGGTTGGTCTCCGTAAATGTGGAAATTGAGCCCTACTAGGGTTATAATCACTTATATTACTGGTACTATGACTACGACTATTACAGTGGTACCCCGGGTTACGAATGTAATTCGTTCCGCGGCGCAGTTCGTAACCCGAAAGATTTCGCAACCCGAAAAAGCCATAGCCGCTAGCGCTAGAAGCCGCGATTTCGTGCGAAAAAGCGCCGAAAAGCACCAAAAAATTTTTCGTAAGCCGAAAAAAAAACGTAACCCGGAACAGTTTTTTCCTATTTATTTTTTTCGTATCCCGGAAATTTCGTAACGTGGTGATTTCGTATCCCGGGATACCACTGTACTTTATTATTAATGATATTGCTCGAGCTTATACTATTATACTAACATACTATTATTATATTACACAATAGTAAAATAGTATATAGTATATTATACTGTACTAATATACTATTATTATGTTATAATATAATATTGTAATATATTATGGTATTATATAATACTATTATAGCATAATATACTATTTTATATAATATTAGAATAGTATAATAGTATAATATTAAACTATTATATTATATTATTATACTATTATAATATTAGTATATTATAATAGTATGTTATAGTATAATATTATACTATTATAATATACTAATATTATATAAAGTACTAATATAATAATAGTATTATATTATTCTGTTACATATTATTCTTTTATATAGTACTGTATACTATTAAAGAATATTATATTATACAGTGGGCCCTTCTTATACACGGTTTTTTTATACATGGATTCAAGCATACACGATTTGAAAATGTTCTAAAAAAGTATAAATTTACATTGATTTTCAATTTTTTATAAGGGACACCATTTTGCTATATCATTATAGTTAATGAGACTTGAGCATACACAGATTTTGTTATACACGGGGGATCTTGGAACCAAACCCCAGCGTATAACAAGGGTTGACTGTACTGTTGTATGATAATATATTATGATATTATATAATAATATACTATAATATAATATATTGTTACATTAAATTATATTATACTAATATACAATAATTTATAAATAAATACTTATTATTATTATTATTATTATTCCACAAAAGTATAATATTATTTATTTATCCTTTGAGAACATCTCCCTAAAAGCTTGAGAGAAGAAGGCCCATGCTAATGAGTGCTGACATCACACGATTAATTAAGGATAACGTCACAGGTGATGTCATGTCCAGCCGGCCTAATTGGAGAAGCAGTGTCCAGCAATGGCTCCTCTTCTTTGTCTTGGAGGGAAGTGTCCGGTGGGGTGTCCAGTGGAGTCCTGTCCTGGGCCCAGTGTCCAGCCATGGTTCCTTTTCTCCGTTCTGGAGAGGAGTGATCGGTGGGGTGTCCAGTGAGGTCCTGTTTGGGCCCAGTGTCCAACAATGGCTCCTCTTCTACTTCGTCCTCTAGGAGCCCTAGTAGACCATAAGTGTGATGCGGCAGCTAAAAAGGCCAATAAAATCCTAGGTTGTATCAATAGACGTATAGTGTCTAGATCGAGGGAAGTAATAGTGCCACTCTATTCTAACGTCTTTCCAATCTCCACCTTGTAACAGACCAATCCTTCGAGATTTGACTACGCTGAGGACCTGGCCTCGTTGGTCAGTCTGAACGAGTCCAGTGTCATCAACACCCTCCGCCACCGGTTCCAGTCACAGCTGGTTTACACCTTTGCTGGTCCCGACTTGATAGCCGTCGCGCCGTATTCTTGCGTGGCCAACGGCTCAAGAAAGGTAGAATGGTTGGGTTGGGGAAGGGTTGGCTTGGGTAATGGTTGAGTTGGGCAAGAGTTGGGTTGGGGAAGGGTTGGATTGGATTGGGTTGAATGGTTGGATTGGGGAATGGTTGGATTGGGTTGAATGTTTGAGTTGGGGAGTGGTTGGGTCGAATGATTGGGTTGGGGAATGGTTGAGTTGGGTTGGGTAGGGTTGAATGGTTGGACTGGGGAAGGGTTGAGTAGGGTTGAATGGTTGGGTTGGGTTGGTGAGTGGTTGAGTTGGGGAAGGATTGTGTTGGGTTGAATGGTTGGATTGGGTTGGTTGGAGTTGGGGAGTGGTTGGGTTGAATGGTTGGGTTGGGGGATGGTTGGGTTGAATAGTTGGGTTGGGGAATGGTTGGGTAGGGTTGAATGGTTGGATTTGGGAATGGTTGGGTTGAATGGTTGGATTGGGGAAGGGTTGAGTAGGGTTGAATGGTTGGATTGGGGAATGGTTGTGTTGTGTTGAATGGTTGGGTTGGGGAATGGTTGGGTTGAATGGTTGGGTTGGGTGGAGTTGGGGAGTGTCGGGGAAGGGTTGGGTTGGGTTGAATGGTTGGGTTGGGTTGGGTTGAGTTTGGGAGTGGTTGGGTTGAATGGTTGGGTTGGGTAGGGTTGAATAATTGGCTTGGGTTAGGTTGGGGAAGGGTTGAGTTGGATTGGGTTGGGTTGGGGAACAGTTGGGTTGGCCAATGGTTGAGTTGGGGAATGGGTTTACTCACTAATGGATTAACTCAACATCCGACAGCTAATTCCAGGAGTCTGGTTTGGACTAATGAACTAGGATTGACCCATTGGGTCCATAGGGTTGACCAGTGTGTTGACTTCAGTTGATTCTATGAGTCTAGCTTGGACTAACTATGTAGGATCAATGTCGCTAAACATCCTCCTTGGCTTTGTTCCCAGGCATTCAAAGGGAAACGGGACGGCATGTCTCCACACATCTTCTCCATGGCCCAGAGAACCTACTGGACCATGCTGACCCAACGGCAGGACCAGACCATTATGCCCCTGGGAAGGTCAAGTGCAGGGAAGACCACCTGCTGCCAGAACGCCCTCGAATATCTGGTGGAGATGGCAGGCAGTGTGGACAACCGGGTCACAGGTGCTTTGTTGTCCCACATGATGGGGTCAGTGGTTGAGGTGGGGGGCCATCCTGAAGGATATGATGGTCATAGGGACTGACCAAATAGGTTGGACCCATTGAACCAATGCAGTTGACCAATGGGTTGACTCACTATTCAACCATGAGTCTACTTATGGCAATCCAACCAGGATGGATCCATTGAATTCATTGGGTTGACCAATGTGTTGACCCAACATCCAACAGCTGAGCCCATAAGACTAGGATGGACCCATTGAATTAATTGAATTGACCAGTGCATTGACCCAATGTTCAACAGCTGATTTAAAAAGACTAGGACGGACCCATTGAATCCATGGGGTTGATCAATGTGTTGACCCAACATCCAACAGTTGATCCCACAAGACTAGGATGGACCCATTGAATTAATTGGATTGACCAATGCGTTGACCCAATGTTCAACAGCTGATTTAACAAGACTAGGACGGACCCATTGAATCCATGGGCTTGACCAATGTGTTGACCTAACATCCAACAGCTGACTCAACAAGACTAGGATGGACCCATTGAATTAATTGGATTGACCGATGTGTTGACCCAATGTTCAACAGCTGACTGAACAAGACTAGGATGGACCTATTGGATTCATTGGGTTGATCAATGGGTTGACCCAACATCCAACATAAGACTAGGATGGACCCATTGAGTTGACCAGTCTGTTGACTCAACACCCAACGGCCGTTTTCATGGGTCACTTGTCCCTTCCTCGTTCATAACATTTGCCCTCTTGACCCTGTTTTGCAGTGGAGAAGATCCAGGCCATGTCCACCATCCTCCGAGCCTTCGGGACGGTCTCTGCCGGCCGTAACAGAGCGTCCACCCGCTTCTCCATGGTCATGGCGCTGGACTTCAACGCCTCTGGCCGCATCACAGCTGCCCATCTCCAGGTAAACGTATTTTTTGGGGGGTCAAGCCTGGGAATATTTGGGTTTGGGGGGAGTTTTTTGGGGTCGCTTGACCTTAGCTGGACAGTAGATGACCAGATGGACAGTAGATGACCAGATGAACTCAGATCATGAAAGCCACGGCTTCTCCTCTTGACCTTAGCTGGACAGTAGATGACCAGATGGACTCAGATCATGGAAGCCACGGCTTCTCCTATTGACCTTAGCTGGACAGTAGATGACCAGATGGACTCAGATCATGGAAGCCACGGCTTCTTCTCTTGACCTTAGCTGGACAGTAGATGACCAGATGGACTCAATAATTGAAGCCATGCCTTCTATATTGACCTTAGCTGGACGGTAGATGACCAGATGGACTCAAATCATGGAAGCCACGGCTTCTCCTCTTGACATTAGCTGGACATTAGATGACCAGATGACCACTCCCATAACTAGCTTCCCTTATTTTCCAGACCATGCTCCTGGAGCGGAGCCGCGTTGCGCGACAACCGGACGGCGAGAGCAATTTCAACGTATTCGCCCAAATGTTGGCGGGCCTTGATTTGGATCAGAGGTATGGCGGCCTTGCAAAGGATTCTGGGATAGGAACGCGACTGGAGGAGGGGTACCATAGAGTTGCACCGGAGGACCAGGAAATGCGTAGAGAGGACACCACTCTAGGCATTTCCTGGACTCTATGGAAACATACCATAGAGTTCCACTGGAGGACTTAGAAAATGCCTAGAGGGGACTTTTTGGGGGGAGGGGAACACAGGTATTTTGGGTTTTGTTTTGGGTTTTTTGTGATTAAAACTGTAAACAATTTTATTTTCCGACAGCAGAGGGCGCAATATAACTGGGAATAAAACATATTCATGAATATATTATTTCCGAAATCCGCTTGCCTAATTGTGTCTGATATCAATTAAATTTCCATCACACACACACATATATATATGGACATCCTTCTGGCCCTTAGTTTTAATTTAATTTAATTTATTCCTTCCTCCCCTTCTTTCTTTGTTCCCTCCTTTCGCCCGTTAGGACGATCTTACATTTACATCAGACGGCCGAAAACAACAGCTTTGGCATCAAACCGTGTCTGAAGGTAGAATGAATGAATGCATCAATAAAGAGATAGATAGATAGATAGATAGATAGATAGATAGATAATAAATTGGATGGATGGATTTTAGATACACTTGACAGAATAGATAGATAAATAGATCGACAGAGAAACAGACAGATAAAATTGATGGATGATAACTATATTGGATGGATATGTAGCTACACAAGACAAAATGGATAGCTAGATAAATGGATGGAGAGATAGATAGATAGATAGATAGATAGATAGATAGGATGGAGGATAACCAAAATGGATGGATGATAAATATATTAGATGGATAGATAGATAGATAGATAGATAGATAGGATGGAGGATAAGCAAAATGGATTGATGATAAGTATATTGGATGGATAGATTGGATTGATACTCTAAGAAAGGATGGATAGATAGATAGATAGATATGATGGAGGGTGAACAAAATGGATGGATGATAAATACCGCCTTCCTCTCTCTCTCTCCGGACTCTTCAGGCGGAGGAGAAACAGGAGGCGGCGGCCGCGTTTTCCCAGCTGAAGACCGCCATGGCGACGCTGGGGATTTCGGCGCACGAACAGGAGGCCGTTTGGAGGGTCCTGGCTGCCATCTTCCACTTGGGTGTGGCGGGGGTTTGCAGAGGTAAATCGGCGCGTCGCGTTAAGCAGTGCTTCTCAATTATTTTCTGTCATGCCCCCCCTAGGAAGAAGAAAACATTTCGCGCCCCCCACGCGACTGTAAATAGTATCATGTCCCACTCACAAGCACGCTTAGCATTTGAAGCAGAACAGGCAG
>JACSCI010000922.1:0-23008 GCA_016801065.1 Sceloporus tristichus
TCCCTTTTTGAAACATTACATGAGGGATGAGAATCATGCAGCCCCCCCAATACATGTTGGACTGCGACTCCCAGCAGCCTTAGTCAGCACAGCCAATGGTGAGCAATGTTGGGAGCTGCAGTGCAACAACACCTGGAGGATTGCATGAGACAGTCATGGGCATCTAAAGCTGGTCAACAGTTTGATGAATGCCTAGTCTATGTAATGCTGAAAGCATCCACACAAGAATTTCTTTGTCTATGGCTACACTGAAGAACCTTTGGCCCTCCAGATGTTTTATCCTTATGCATGCCAACACCCCATCACCTTTATAGTCAATGGTAAGGAATCAAAACATCAGGATGTTCCAAAGATTTCTCATCTCTAATTAAAGAGGAAATGTAGATCAAAGGAGGAAAAGAAATCAAAAGGATACAGTAAGTCTACAATACAGTTTATGGTCTGGTAAGCCCCACAGTTAAAACAAGTCCCCAGTGAGGGAAAAATGAAAATGGTGTGTGCATGTGGAAATATTACCCATTTCTACAGTATATTAATTTTCTCACCCTGGATTCGACTGCCCCATCATCTTCAGTCAATCAACAGGCCAATATAGATGGCCTGAACTCAGAACTATTAAATACACACACATGTGTAAGACTGGGGGGAAAGGGCATATGTCTTACCTAACAACTGCTCTGGCCTCATGCAACTATGAACAGTGAGAAAATTAATATACTGTAGAAATGGAAACTTTTCCACATTGTTGGTGCATACACCATTTCCATTCTCCCCTCACTGGGGACGTGATCTATTTGGCTTAACTGTGGGAAGACTGAAGGGTAGATGTAATCAATATATATAAATATTTGAACATGGGAAAGCCACAGTTTCATAGCATGCTGTTCAATCTTGCAGACAGAGGGCTAACAAGTTCTACTACCTGGAGAAGTAATTGGACAAGCTTAAAATAAATGCATTTCCTCACAGTGACAGTAATTAAAACATAGAAATTGCTCACCAGAGGAGGTGGGGAGGGCTCCCAATCACTTGAAGTCTTTAAATCAAGGCTGGATGCTTTCCTAATAGGGATGGTTTAATCTAGCCAGGATGAGTTTCAGGCTTGCAACTTGCTGTACATCCAGGTTAGAAAGCCTTTTTTTCCTTTAAAAATGTGTATGCCCTTGCCTTGAGGGATATGAAACTATAAAACCAATGAATGGCCAAATGAGACCATTCATTGGGGAAGTTAATTTTACACTGAAAGGCACTTAAGCAGCTTGTGGTAAAATAATAGATAATTCTGAAAAGCATCTACACTTCTGACTATATGGGTGAAGCACAGCTTTCTCTCCAGACAGCCTATCCTGCCACCCCACTAACAAGCCTCTTCTGAGCACCCTCCCCAGCAGCTGCAGTTACCTCCCTGTTGGTTCAGCAAGATGGCTAGGAGACTGGCAGGGGTATCTTGGTAGTGGTGGCAGCAGACCAACTCAAAGTAAGCTGGCACTGAATTAAAGGGGTGTGTGTGTTAACAAATACCAGCTTATATTTCAGAGGAAGACACTGCCAAAAACCCCTTTGAGTATTCCTTGCTTAAGCAAACCCTGTGAAATTCATAAGTCCATAAATTGATAGGTGACTCTAAGGCACATACACACAGAGAGCTTTTCTGAGTAGCAAAAATTTGCATTCTGGCATCTTCCCTTGGAGCATGCATAAGGAGAATGTTTATGTGTGTGTATGTACACATACTTACACACACACTCCTTCTTTGGAGGTTTTTGAACAGAGGCTAGATGGTCATCTGTTGGAAGTGCTTACTTCTGCATGGCAGGGGGTTGGACTGGGTGGTCCTTGAGGTATCATCCAACTCAATTATCCATATATATATATATATGGATGTATATAAAATTTAGCATGTAAAAATGTCAGCCTCAGCTTCACTACATTTTCCCTCAACCCACCTGCATTTTCTTCCTGTCATTCTTAGCACTGGGGATTATCAGAGAGGGGACGGGACAGGACAGGGACAGGAACAAAGCGGATTGCTCTCTCATCTTTTCCTCATCCTTATTGTGCAAAAGAATGTCATACACGTTGCACTTATCCAGTGATTATCCTGTCAGCAAACTGGAATTGTCCTGTCACTAGTACTGATGGGTTATTTTGTTCACGAAAAATGAAGGGAAATGATGGAACAATTCCACTTCGCTGACAGGACAATGAAGGGATCAGTGTGACATAGGACTTTATCAGACACAGGGAATTGGAAGTATAATCCGATGGCAATCTGAACGCAATCGTGGGGTTTAATGTTATTGTGTGATAACCCACTACTCACAAATTCAGGCAATGGGAAGTCAATCCGAACGCAATCATGTGGTTTTGCGTTATTGTGTAATAGACTGCCACACGCAAATTCGGGCAGTGGCATGCTATTTTTGGGCAATGGGGAGGCAGTTTGAATGCAATGCATATTCACGTAATTGCGCGAAACTAGAGATTTTAAGTGAATGAGTTTTGGCCCCACTTTTTTTTCATTTGAATTTAAGAGAAATTCCTCCCATTTGATAAACTCCATCTTCAGAAAGTCTTTCGCGTGATCGCGGTCAATTGCACTTCAGGGATAATGTCTAAATAAGCATGACATATGAAAGTCCTTCATGTGATCGCATGATAAGGACGGGACAAGGACATCCTTTTCCCCATGTGATAATCTCCATTGAGTTGTGAGACTCTGGCTTTTTTATTTTCTTTCTGCATGAAAATTCATGAATACTTTTCCTAATGTATGCTCTTTTAAGCACATTTTTCTTCATTTTATGCATCTTATCATGTTTTCCCTATTCGCTAAGATTTGCCTGTTATACACATTTGTAGTTGTATGCATTTATGTGGATACAATATGAAAACGAAAAAGAAAAAGAAAGAATTTAATGCCTGAGGCTTCTTCCCAATGACAGGAAATCAAAAGTTATGTGCAAGCTTTTGTTAACAAACTTGCAGACTACATATCAGAAAGATTAATAAACAGATCTCATTAATGAGAATTTCTTACCCATCCCAAGTTCTTCCCATTTGAAAATTCGCAATATTTCTAGTATCCAGTAATCCGAGGTGCCTCGGTATGACTCTTTAGATCAGCAATTCTCAACCTGTGGGTAACGACCCCTTTCGGGGCCGAATGACCCTTTCACAAGGGTTGCCTGAGAACATTGGAAAACACATATTTCTGATGGTCTTAGGAACCGAGACATCGCGATTTTATGGTTGGGGTCACCATAACATGAGGAACTGTATTAAAAGGTTGCGGCACTAGGAAGGTTTAGAACCACTACTTTAGATGAACATTTGAATTTACTTTCAGTTTGAATGTCTCATCCATGGTGCTTACCCATTACTAAACCATCTTACTTCACATCAGGAAAAATAGAATGTCATATCCTCCAACATTTCACAGAAAAAAAATTGGGACACCTCTGGCTAAGCAATATCAGAATGTGGCCAAGATGGAAAAAAATATTCATGAGGAAGAACACACGAGCCAAGAAGAGCTGCAGCAGTTTGCTTTTGCCTGGGTCTACTGGAAGGCCAATATTCTACACTTCCCCTTCGCCCTCATGTTAGTTCAGTGTAAATTACTTTTGTTCCCCTGAATTAAGGCCTGGTACAGACTGCCAGAAAGCGGCAGTCTGGGGCTGATTTTAGGGCTTGGGATTGTGGAGTGACCGCATGGTCCCAAGTCCTACCATGCTGTGGCGGCACCATCGTGGCACGGCCCTGTCCACATGAGGGCTGCCATTATGATGCAAGCACAGTGCAGCATCTGCACATCACGGCATCCATCTAAATCCATCTAAATATATCTAAAATCCATCTAAATCCATCTAAAAATAGCATAAATTCCATAAAACATACAAAAGTGAAGTATTAATTAATGTCCGCTCCCTCCATTTATGGAAGCCTCAGTAAAGTATTAAGTCCAGCACATGTTTGAAGACTGGATGTCTAGAAGTTACCACCAAATTGAACTTAACAGCAAGATCTGTTTGTGGTTCACTTGAAAAGTTAAAAACTTGCACAGAACTGAAGCAGTTGATCTCCATCTTGGACAGAGGCTGGATCTGCATTTTAAGGTCCCTTTGTTTGCAAATTACAAGGAACCAGAAATTGGAGAAAGGGAATCGCCTATGGTCAGCAGGGGTGCCCTGGTCTAATAAAAATGATGTTACAATGGCTAGAGCTTTTTAATTCTTGACAGGAGCTTGGTTCAAAGGATTTGATAACAGTCAGCTACACGGAGAGAGGGCTGCTGAATTAGCAAGTGGTGCACAGACTGGGCTTTGTCAAAGAGGCAGAATTAATCTGTCCGAATGAGACTCAAATACAGATTGCCCTAAGGAATTCCTTCCACTTTGGCTTTCAGAATTCATGAGCTACAAGTCCATCACATGCCGGTTACATTAACTGACTGATTAAGTCCATCAGGGCAAAACTGTATGCTTTGGACACTACGACCACATTCCCCACCTTTCTACCTTTCCTAGATTATGAAAAATTCCAGGCTTCTAGTATTCTTTATATGACCTTTACATATGTCAGACAACGAGCCAAGCACCCTCCCTCCCCATCCTGCTTTCTAAAGCTGCTACCAAAGAAATAAATTGATTAAAGGCCAAGAGTGGTCCCGTTGCACAAGCTGAGAGCTGCAGATGACGCTGTGCCCCAGGAGCTTTTGCTACCATGGGGATGATGACAGGCAGTAGCCTGCAGGGACAAGCCTCCGGGCAGAAAGCAGGAACATTCACTGTAACTTCAGAAACCCTCCAGGAATGCTAGAAAGCCAGTCATGAGGTACCTGTATTCCAGAGAGAACTTAGTCAGCTCTTTGTTGTCATGCAGCCACTTGAACTCTAGGGGCCAGCTGCCTTCTGCCATGCAGGTCAGGACCAAGCGGTTCCCCTCCAGATGGACTTGGGTGCGCACCGGCTCCGTCTTGAAATATGGGGAAACATCATCTGTGGGGGAAAAGTAAAAAAGGGGTTAAATCCTGGGTCCTGTATATTTATCCCCATATATAAAGACCACAAGAATATTGGGCCAGACAGTTTCTCACTTGCTCGCTTATTCTTTTTAGTCTGTGTTGCACAGTGAATACTGGATATTCTCCAGAAAGATATGAATGAAAACCTATAGTGCAAGCTTGGAAAGATTTATCCTCTTTTATTTACAAACAGCATCCAGCTCACCCACCCTATCCCACTTAATAATAATAATAATAATAATAATAAAACTTTATTTTTAGCTCGCCTTTCCAGAGATCTTCTTGCTCTTATTTCCTGCTGGTCACACATTTAGAGAAATCCTAGACTTTATGGTTCCCTGAGTCTTCCTAATTAAAAGTATGCCACTCTCAAAGAATAAGCAACAGCCACAAAAAGACTGTTATAAACTAAATTTGGAGGCAGAGATCTCCCCCAAGAATCCCTGTATATTGTTCAGTAACATTGTAATTGCCATTTGTTTGGGTCACTGGTTTGTAAGTGTACTTGCTGCCACCAAACAGCAACCTTCATATGAACTGGGTAACATTTTCAGGGTAAGATGTGAATATAGCATAATATGCTACAGACAAATTTCTTTATATGGATGCTGTTTGGGACAGATGCCACAGAGATCTGGACATACTATCACCTGCAGGTTTTAATAGGATTGTTAGTAGAAATGGGGAGGGGGAGATTTGGATTAGTATAATACCAGTGGTACTCAAACTGTTTACCCTTGGTAACCCCCATTACAATTAAACAAGGAATACTCTGAGGTGGTTTTGCCAGTTCCTTCTTTTTAAATATAGCCTACAGCACTTGGTAATTTGTTGGTGCTCTCTCTCATCCAAGTACTAACCAGAGCTGCCCCCCCTTAGTTTCCAAGATCATATGGGACCTGGTGCCTTAAGGGTATTTAGGTCCCTTCCTTTGAATATGTTGTTGTTGTTGTTGTTGTTGTTGTTGTTGTTGTTATGTGTCTTCACATCATTTCCGAATTATGGAGACCCTAAGGTGAACCTATCACAGGATTTTCTTGGCACATTTCTTCAGAGGGGGTTTCCCATTGCCATCCTCTGAGGATAAGAGTGTGTGACTTGCCTAAGGTCACTCATTGTGTTTCCATGGCCGAGCTGGGATTCAAACCCTGGTCTCCAGAGTCATAGTCCAATGCTCAAACCATTAATACACCACAGTGGCTCTCCTCCCACGAATATACTCCTCTTATATATGTGAACATTTTAAAATGTTAGCCAAGTAATTTCTGCATTTTTCACTTTTTACTTTAATTTATTTTTCACTATCTTTACTTCTATTTTGCTCATCACTTCCTGTTATTCACCTCTGCCATTATTAGCTTGTGTTTATAATCCTCCAGTCATTGCCACAAACCCAAATATCCTCTGTTTAAATAGTACACAGCTCCACTTTCCCCTTCAGCAGGCATAAATGTTACATCCTTCTGGCCACTGCAGTTGCTGAGATGAACCAGAAAGCCTTGCTTTCTATTTTTACCTTGCATTTTAGGGCCTGAAAATAAGAAGCAATGACTCCCTGGTCTGTGGTTTCGACAATGTAGTAATGGGTTGGGTGCGCTCTGTTATTCTCTTCCTTGTTGGCTGGGTTGCACAAACCATATTGAGTTAAATATGGTAGCTGGCAGCCAGCAGCCTCTTTGATGGCTTTAGGAAGGAATTTAAAGCTAACCATTCCTGTCCATGTGAACAGCTGTGTACGAAGAAATTTACTCTGAATAAAAAACAGACAACCAAGGATGTTCACTGTTGTTTTATAATGGTATATCAGCATATGAGGCACAATTTTAATGAAGCAAACAAAACCTTAATGCCATCCAACAAGTGGATTTCCCAGTCTTGCCAAATAACCAGCATTATTAGTTCACAACATTTTTACTAGACCACTGGTTGAATGTTGTCACAAACTAAGATGCTGGGAGCGGGGTGCAGGGAGAACAAACACTCTTCCATCCAATTAAGAAGACATCTTCCTTGTCTAATTATATGAAGATGATTGTTCCTCATTAGAAATTATTATTTCTTATTAGGGGAAACCAGACCAGTTACAGTCCATCAAGCTAGACATTTCCCCTTGCACAACCCCACCACCTTTGACTGGGGAAACTGGTATCCCTGTGCATATTCTCTGAATAAAAAGTATTCATAAATATGTGCAAGCCTACACAGGATTATTATTACACACCTCGGGGAGCTGAATTGACATAAGCTAACACACCTTAGCTCTCTTCTGCAACTGACATTCTGTGCCATATTGTTGACAGTAACATGATTTTGACCCTTCTGCCATCCCAGCTCTTACCTGAGCCATTTAGTAACCATATCAACTAGAGCTTAAAGTCCATCTAGGATTTTTCTAAGCTGCTTTGCTTCCTTTATTCCCAGCTGGCTTCTTAGCATTTTAAAAACCTTTGCTGGGTTTTAAAGATAGAGGGTGGAACAGGCTTGGGAGAGCGAAGATGAGGGGAACAAGAAAGCAAATTCTGCCATTTTATTTGCGATGTTAAAACTGCCGGTTGAAGTGCACAGCTTCATTTTCTGTTTAACAAATGGAATTCTTTTTCACTTCAAAGGCACATTCATATTTCCCAACAGCTTTCAAGTGTACTTTGAATCACATTATTTTTATACATGCCAAGAAATAAAAAATAAAAATAAAAATCCTCAACAACCTCCTTAGCTTTACTTCCCAATATCAATTTGTTATAAAACAATAACATTCCAGGACCTCCATGATTAAATTCCTCTTTTCATGTGGGACCAATTCAGAAAGAGGAGGGGGAAAAAAGAGCCACTTCAACTAACAAACAGCATACACGGGCACTTGCGCATACACACACACACACATATGTAGAAAGCACAATGTTAAAAGGGTTTAAGCTTTTCAAGCCCCCACGCAGGGCAATTTGCTGTGAGGTACGCATTTATATTTTATTGCTTCTCTTGTCCTCTGGGGCTTTTTGGAAGCTGAACAAACTAAAGAGTGTCAACTTCAAGGCTGTAAAACGTTTGAAGTGCACACTTTACTCTAAAGGTATCACAGTTTCCTGCCAGGGTTAGGGATCTGACAATCTTCTAAAGAGAAAATAGAACCGGAGTAATCTTAATTTACTGATATGTTGGCAGGCTCCTGTGGAATGCAGTATTCTAGGAAATACTACAAAGAGGATATTCACATTATGCGTCCAACCCCATACCACATCTTCAATTGAGGCTACAGTCGGGCAGAAATGATGAAGTCCCAATTTAGAAACCAGATCCCATTCCCAAATTCTGACTTCTATGCTACCTTGCCATGGATACATACGCAAGTGCTCATAAAGATCCTGTGTGGTCCAGTACTTTATTCCAACTAGGGTGGTCAGCAGAGCTCTCTCTCTCTCTCTCTCTCTCTCTCTCTCTCTCTCATCCCAATGGGATTTTTGTGTAAACATCTACAGAACATAGAAATTAAGGCATACACAATCTGTCCCGTCACTGCTCTTTACTGAAAGAAACGTATTAGCCACTGACGTTTTCATTTCATTAAATAGCTTAAGACACCAAACCCAGAGGAGAAACAAGACTGACAAATCTCACTATTGGGTAATGATACAGAAGCACTGCAAAATATTGTGTAAGTATAAAACTGGGTGAGGGGCAATTTAAATAACTGAGGATGAAAGGATGTTTTCACTTATCCCTTTAACGTGTGGCTTTGATGTATTATATAATATTTTACTCTGACTGAGAAAAATCAATCCTCTTTCCCCCTTTACATTTATTTTTCTTCTGTATTATAGTATCAGACCATATGGCACCACTTTGGAGAGAGAAAAAAAGGTGGTAAGGTTTGATTTAAATTGGCACTGTGTATCTAAACTCATTTCAATCTCAGATTACTCCTGAGCAGTGGTTTCTAGAAGCATTTATCTGCCTGGTATTAAACATGTAGTAAACTCATGGCAGTCAAAGGATATAATGCAAAGTCTGAGCAAATAATATCAATAACGTTTTTTGGGAAAACCCATCAATATACCCATTAATACAAGTTTATGCTCCAACTGCAGAGGTAAAAGATGAAAAAAAAATGGAAAGATTCTGTGCTGGAGTTCAGGGGGAAATTGATCACATCCAAAACAAGTTTTCTTGTAAATCATAGGTGATTTGAATGCAAAAGGAAGAAACAGAGCAGAATCAAAGACAGTAGGAAAATTTCACCTAGAACCAAGAAATAAAACAAGAGACTGACTGACTGAATTTTGCAAGGCCAATAGTTGGTTCATAGCAAATATGTTTTTCAAGCAACCAAAGAAGCATGGACATCACCTTTGGCCAACATAGAAATCAAATAGGCTACATAATTGGAAGGAAAATAGTAAGAAACTCAATTTTTTTCTGCAAAAAGAAGACCAGGAGCAGATTGTGGCACAGACCATGAATTGCTAATATAAAAAATTAGAGTGAAGCTAAGGAAGAACATTAAAAGAACCATGGTGCCAAAATACAACCTGAAGAACATCCCCTAAAATTTAAAGATTTATTATTGGGGAAAAAAAGATTTGCACTATTTGATCAGGAGCCAGACAAACTCTGGATTGAAGCCTGGGGCATTTTCAAGGAGAAATGCAAAAAAGGTAATACCTGCAGCCAAAAAGTAAGAGAATCCTCAGTGGATGACAAATGAAACTCCTCAAGCAGTTGAGTGCAGATGAGAAGCATCTTGCCTGATCCCCTTTCCATCCAAGCAAAATTAAAAGGTGAATGCAACTGTTTAACAACTTGCACGCAGGGACAAAGAGACTTACTATAATGGTAAATGGAGAAAAATAGAACATGACAACAAAAAAAGAAGAACAAGATATCTTTTCCATAAGATCTGAGAAATCAAAGGCAAATTTAAGCAAAGAATGGGGATGCTCTGGGACAAGCAGGGGAACACATTACCAAACAGAAATACAAAGATAATGGAAACAATATACTAAAGAACAATATAAAAGAGATGAAAGGATGAGATATTCTTTAAGGAAGAACCATTTGAAGGTGAACCTACAATTTTAGAAAGTGAATTGGAAGTCCCATTCAGAGTACTTGGTAGAAATAAATCACCAGGAACAGATGGTATATCAATAGAGCTGCTTCAAACTACAGAGACAGAATCCACCCTTGCTCTAACTAAAATTTGTCAACAAATATGGAAAACAAAACAGTGGCCCACTGATTAGAAATGCTCAGTGTACATTCCAGTTGCCAGGAAAGGGGAGACCAGGGATTGCATCAGATCATTGCGTTAATTTCTCATGCAAGCAAAGTGATCGTCAAAATTCTACAACACAGACCATTACTATATATGTAGTGAAATGCCAGATGTCCAAGCTGGGTCAAGGAAAGGAAGTGGCAATATTGCAAATATATGTTGTATAATGCAGCATACCAATAAAATAAAATAAAATAAGATAAAATAAAAATCAGAAGAAAATCAGCCTATGCTTTATAGGTTATAGCAAAGCCTTTGATTGTGTAGATAATTAAAAAAATCTATGGCTGTCTCTTAAAGAAATGAGTGTGCCACAATATTTGATTGTCCTGATATTGTAACCTGTATTCAGGACAATAGGCTTTAGGACAAAATACAGAGCAACAGAATGGTTTCCAGATGGAAAGGAGGTCGGGCAATGGTGCATTTTATCACCCTGTTCATTTAACTTGTATGCTGAACATATTATATGTAAAGCAGGCTTAGATTCATAGAATGGAGGCATGAAAACTGGAGGAAGGAACATCAACAATTTAAGATATGTACATGACACCATACTACTAGCAGAAAATAGCAAAGACCTGGAACAATTACTGAAGAAAGTCAAGGAAGAAAGTACACAAGCAGGCATACAGATGAACATTAAGAAAACAAAAATAATGACCATAGATTATTAATAAAACTTTAAGGTAGACGATGAAGATATTGAAATAGTTCAAGATTTTCCACACTTTGTCTCAGTCATTAATCAGAATGGAGAGTGCAGTCAAGAATTCAGAAACCTTGGACTTGGAAGGGTAGTTATGACTGAATACTAAATTAGGATTGCTCATGCCATCATACAGCCAATTTCTATATATGGTTGTTAAAACTGGACAGTGAAGTGAGTGGATAGGAAGAAAATCAACTCATTTGAAATGTGGTGCTGGAGAAGAGTTCTACAGTGGACTGCTAAAAAAGACCATTAAATGGGCCCTAGAGCAAATAAATCCAGAACTCTCCCTAGAGGCAAAGATGACTAAACTGAGACTGTCATACTTTGAATATCATGAGAAAGCATGACTCAGTAGAAAAGAGAATGATGCTTGGCAAGCCAAAAGAGGAAGAACATATTATGGATGGATAGACTCAATTAAGGAAGCCACAACCCAGAGTTTGCAAGATCTATGTAGGGCTGCTGATGATAAAAAGACTTGGAAGTCTCTCATTCATAGGGTTGCTGTAAGCTGAAGTTGACTTGACAGCAGTTCACAACAACTGGTGGCAGCTTTGGATTTTTAGGTGCCAGTGTTAAATCTGGGTGTAATCCAATTGGATCCATGCCCATTCATAAAACTGAACTTTTGATGGATCTCCAACCCATGTTAAGTGTCAAAACTCAGCATATGATGGGCATTTCCTCTGTGATAAATAACATGTCAAAGGCCCCATACAGACAGGCCAAAATAAAGGTGCTTCAGGTCACTTTGGAGGTATGCTGTTTAAATTATGCATGCGTCCTAAGAGTCTGGAAGCTGTGCCAAAGCTCCACTCCAGTCCTACATAGGAATCTACAGGTCCCACGCAAATAGCCCATTCTCCCCTGCAAGATTTTCACAGGTATGCAAGCTCCTTGCAGGGTTTTTCCCCCCTGCATGGAAAGCCTACGTTGATGCCCCCTGCCCATCCTCAAAATAAGGCTTTGAAAGGCTCTACCCTTCACCCTCTCAGGGAAGCCAGAGGAGAATTGCCAAGAAGGGCAAGGGGGTAGCTGCTGTTTAGTCAATAATCAACTGGGCTTTTCCAGCATTGCTACTGAATACTTAAAGAAAGAAAAGAGAGATTTTTCAAGCACTTAACAGGAACACTTGAAAAGCCCAATTGATTTGGGGGAGGGCAGAACAGCTCACATACATCTCTGTACTAGACTGGAAGAAGAGGGTCAGCTCTCAATATAAGCAGGCAGATGATACAGTGTTGAACCAACAGGGCAGATAGAGGGTAAGATTCCTTATAGTTCTACTAGGTCTGGCCAGTCTGCAGGAATCATCATAGCTCTGTGTCAGAAGAGAGAGCCAGCATGTTGCAGTGGTTAGACTAGGACTCCAGGAGACCTGGGTTTAACTCCCTACTCAGCCATGAAAACCCAGTGGGTGACCTTGGGCAAGTCACACACTCTCAGCTTTAAAAGAAGTCAATAACAAGCACTCTTTGAACAAATGTTGCCAAGAAAACCCTTCCTTACGAAAAGATTGTGATAAGTTGGAAATGATTTGAAGTCACACTACACACACTAGTCACAAGAACTAGTTTTGCACTGGAGGATCCACAGCCCTGGGTATCTTGCTAGGCTAATCCAATTTAAGCCCACAAGGCCCCCAGTTTAAGCCTCGAATCCCTGGCATCTAGGAAATCCAGATTCTTAAAGATCTCAGTTGCCACTGACAACTTTGTCTGATATAAACTACCAAGGCATTTTTGTAGCAGCACCTTTAAGACTTGTTGTTGTTGGAATATTAGTACCAATGCTTGTTTTGTAGATCTATGTTTTCTTTCCTTGAGAAGGGGTGTGTGTCTTTTAGCAGGAACACTGATGTATAACTCTATGGTCATTTGGTCAGTGTTGCTTGTGAAGAGGTCACTTCCCATGGCCTTTGTTATCTGCCCTCTTCTTCTCTCTGATCACACCAAGCATGGATGCAGAAACCAGGTTATACTATGAAAGATGTTTTTTTCTTCTTACACATATGAGAGTCAGCTCTAGGGACTCTTCTATCAAATATAGTTTTCTCTACTGATTAGTTATTTTGTAGAACCTAGATGTAGCATTGAAGTAAATTTATTTTTACCTACCAGTGTATCCTGTTTATTTAGAAGAAGCTCAGATCTAGCTGTTTTTACCAAATACCTGTGGAGTACATGCTTGTTGCTATGTTGTTGCTGCTGCTACTAAAGGGATTTAACCACAAATAACCAAAACCCTAATTCTAACAGTTGTTGTGTGCCTTCAAGTCATTTCTAACATATGACAACCCTACCACAGGGTTTTCTTGGCAAGATTTGTTCAGAGAAGGTTTGCCATTGCCTTTTCCTAAGGCTGAGAGCATGTGGAATGCCCAAGGTTACCCTGTGGGTTTCACAGCTGAGCTGAGCATTGAATCCTGGTCTCCAGAGTCATAGCCCAACACTGGCTGGATTTTATTTTTGCATGAACCTCTGTGGGTTAAAACTGCTTCTGCATATGGAGCTACATTTCTTTCCCGTCCTCCTCCTTTTTTTTTTATTGCAAGAGGCTAACATGGCTACTTCTTTGAATACAAAGGCATTTTTGGTATGGGAAGCACACAAAGCATGTTAGTCGGAGAGAAATTGTATAGGGAATGCTGCAAGCCATACCCACATGAAATATAAGTCAATTTAATTGTTTGTGCAGCTTAACCTAACTGAACCTGTGAATAATACTGAAGTTTGTTGCTCTTCTCTAACTCAGTGTGGTCAAAGCTCTTGCAGAAATGGTAGCAGGCAACATTGCTCATGGAGTCACATCGACAGAAATAAATCTAATGCAAATGGCTAATCAGGAAAGTTGCATCCATTCTGCCCTGGCTTGAAGAGAAGGAGAGAATGATTAAAAGAGGTACAAGGCAAGAACTAATGGAAAAAGAGACTATACTGTAGATTATTTTAAAAAGGGGTTGGGGGTAAGGGTATCGAGAAGCCTGTGAGGGAAAGATCTACTGTAAGTCATGTGCCCTAAACTTTTTAGGTTTCTCACATCAGATAAACCAAGGGAAATAATTAGAGGCTTGTTTTGTTTTCAGGTTTTGTTTGTTTGTTTGTCTTACTGTTTGTAGTCACTCACACTGCAGAAGGAGCTTTTGATCTCTGTCACATTCTGCCCAATTGCAGCCTCTTGTCATTTTAAAATCCACCCACTAAATACATACTGTATCAGCTTCAGTCTCTAAGGACTCGCCCACTAAACTAAGGATAGGAACACTCTGAAGCCTGGAGAACTTCATTGTTTCATACAGTGATGGCGAACCCACTGCACGCGTGCCGGAAGTGGCACTTTGGGCCATTTCATTGGGCACAGGGTGAGGGAGAAGGCGGAAGAGGCATGCATGTGCCCGTTCCTCCCCCTCCCTGCCTTTTCCTGGCCTCCCTCTGTCTCTCGGAGACAGCTGGAAGCCAGAAAAGGGCACTCCAGAGAAGGAGCCAGAGGAGCGCGCCTCTGGCTCCTCCTCACAGCCTTTTCCCAGCCCCCAGCTGCCTCTTCAAGAGAGCTAGAGGCTGGGAAAAGGGCGGGGAGAGGAGGAGTGACCAGCACGCGCCAGTGCCTCCTCCTCAGGGAGCTTTGCCTGGAGAGACAGCTGGAAGCAGGGAAAGCTCCATGGGGAGGGAGGCAGGGGCCCTCCCCATCTCCCTCCTTCCCCACTTACCTTTCCCTGCCCTCCAAGTGCCCCAAACAGGGCATTTGGAGGGCAGGGAAAGCTCTGTGGGGAGGGAGGCAGGGGCCCTCCCCATCTCCCTCCTTCCCCACTTACTTTCCCCTGCCCTCCAAGTGCCCCAAACGGGGCACCTAGAGGGCAGGGAAAGGTCAGTGGGGAAGGAGGCAGGGGCCCTGCCATTCCTATTCTTACCCTTTTTCCTTTCCTTGCCCCCAAAGGGCTTTAGTGAGCCCTTTGGGGTGAAGAAAGGTCCGGGAAGAGGACCGGGGGTCCTGCCCATGGCTCCTCCCCCTCATGGGCCTTTGCTGACCTCCAGCTGTCTCTGAGAGACAGCTGGGGGCTGGGAAAAAGGCAGGGAAAGAGCCCCGCCCAGAGGGTGGAAGCTCCACCCACAGAGGGTGGAAGACCACCCCCTGGGCCAGAAGCCCCACCCCAGCATGCAGCCCCATCCCAGGGGGCAGAAGCCCCGCCTCCTGGCACGCAAACTTAAAAAGGTTCACCATCATTGCATCACCACTGCAATTGCCATTCTGGGTGATTAGAAATGATGCTTTGTTGGTCACCTTTTCTTTTCTGGGAGGGTAGTAAAATTAGAAGAAGGCTAGGATTGGGAAGGGCAGCTATGAAAGAAATGGATGAGATCCTAAACAGCAAAGATATTACTTTGGACAACAAAGCGAGGATCGTCCAAGCCATCGTATTTCCCATTACATGTACAGATATGAAAGCTGGACAGTGAACAAAGCCAACAGAAAGAAAATCAACTAATTTGAGATGTGGTGCTGGAGAAGAGTGCTGATGATATTGTGGACAGCCAAGAATACAAACAAGTGGGTTCTTGAACAGATCAAGCCCAATTATCCCTGGAAGTCAGGATGACTAAATTGAGGCTGTTGTATTTTGGCCACATCACAAAAAGGCATGAATCACTACTAAAAACAATAATGCTAGGTAAATTAGAAGGCAGCAGAAAGAGAGGTAAACTACATGCCAGACGGATGGACTCAATCAGCAAAGTCATGGAGCTGAGCAGATCAGTGGAGGACAGAGAGTCTCATCCACAGGTTTGCTTCAAAGGTAGTTAACAACAATTAACAACAATTCTTGCTATTTGGAGATATATGCTGACCCACTTATACGTAACATTTATATGTTACAAAGCCTTTTAAGGTGTTTTTTTTCCAGTTTCCAAAATGTTTTTCTGGCTGAAATTTTAAAGCGTGGGACTGGGGCTGAGTTGGGGTTAGTGAGGTTCCTAAGGGCCACCTTGCTTGCATGCAATCTGTAGGCCACACAGTTCCTACCCCTGCATCAAATGGTCTCTGTGGTGGCAACTGAAGTTCACTTCTTTCTCTTGCTTTGCAGTTTTTTTGTTTCCATTTTAATGAGAAACACAGAGGCATGTAAAATACACACAGAGACATACACATACAATCAGCCCTCCTTATCCATGTATTCTGCATCCACAGACTTCACTATCCATGGCTTCACAACATTTTTTTTAAAATTACAAACAGCAAACCATTTTGCCATTTAAAAAAAATACAAGACACAATTTTACTGCACCACTGTATATAATGGGATTTATGCATCCACGGATTTTAGTATAGATGGTTGTGTGTGTGTGTGTGTGCATGCACATGTACACACACATATCTACACAGCCCTCTTCACCTTGTTCCCTGTGTGAGATTGTTCACTTTAGCTGGAGCTAAAGTTCTGAGGTTGAAAGCAGGCAGGCAGGCAATACTAATCAAGACAGCTACTTTTTTCTGTGACCTGTTTCCATCTTGATGCATTCCTGCAGTGGAAATGACCATCATAAAGAAATCCTTTGTTCTTTGATTTTCCAGGCTGCCTGAAGAAGCATGAGATGATAATTTTATGAACAATGAAAGGGGTCATTTCCCACCAGCAGCACCAATCAAGCTTGACCTATGAATTCCTTAGGCTTCTCCTACCCATATCTGAAGAGATATTTTTGTGGCAGTGAAGGTAAGATAGTACAGCTTTCTAACAAAATACTGTAAACAGATTGTCCTTTCCTTCTCAGACATACTACACACAAGTGCCTTTTCCAAAATGGTAGTACAGCAGCAACAACAAAAATGCAGCCATCTTCTGAGGTATTCTTACTGCACAGTTATAGCAGTCTGATACCACTTTTAGTGGCATGCTCTATCCTATAGAATCCTGGAATCTGTTATTTGAGGGGCTACACAGAATTCTTTCAACTATAGCACCAGAGCTCTCTGGAGGAGAATTCTAAATACTCCACAAAACCACAAATCTCATGACTCCATAGGACATAACAATGGGATTTAAAAGTGGTGTCAAACTTCTATAATAGTGCAGTATGGAAATAATACTGCGAGTGAGATTAATCCTCTCATAATGAAGATTGCACTACAATGTGGGCCATTTAAGGACATTTTTAAAAAAATATGTTTTAATGATAGGCCATTTGGGGGCATTTTTTGTAATCAGGTGGGGCTACAAAAACAGTCCACAAAAACAACCCTACTTTTGGGCTTTCCATCCCTGGCTGGGTGCAGAATAATGAAGGAATCTCATCCATTGGTCAGCTCACAAGACAGCAGCAGACAGGAGAGCATGCATGTAGTATATATGGCCAATGCAGAAGAGCATAAGGACCATACCAATTCAGGTGGCATGGCTTTTGACCCAATGTATTCCTTTATTATGGGTATACTCTCCAACATTTCACAGATGAAAACCAGGACATGTGTTGCCAAGCAACATCTGAGTGTGCTCAAGATGACAAAAGTTATTAATGAGGATGAACACACAAGCTAGATGTTGCAGCAGTTTGCTTTTGGCCAAGGCATTTGGGAAGGATGAAATTCCTCTCCTCTCCTCTCAGCTCAGTTAACTGAGTACAAACCACTTTTGCACTGAATTCAGTTTGCAGCAATGAAAATAAGCCAAGGACTAAGGAGGAAAGTGGGAGAAGACTGAAGATGGAACATTTAAAAAGCAGTTGAAAAAATGAGATGGCAAAAGATTAATTGTTCCTGCCAAATTGGGACAATTGGAGGGTATGTTTTGAGGGTGAATGTGTAAATTGGCCCTTTGAGGTAAGCACGTATCTATAGAAGGAAAGGGGAAAGATCTATGGCAGAGACTTTGCTGTGCCTCTAGAAACTCCACTTTTCAACCCAGTCACTCTAAATGTATGGCTGGAAGGGTGCTTGCCTTTTTCTCTGTTCCGTAAACAAAATTTAAAATTTGCTTCATTGCTTTCCAATGCACAAGTTTTTATACTGCATCAAGAAGGAAATGGAATCACCCCTTCCTCTCTCCCTCACACACACCAGCTATAGAGAGGTGTGTTGTTGTTTTTCACATCACCAATCCAGTAATTTAGCAGTGTATAGGGAGGAAATGGCAATCCATACAGGCAACACATCACAATAGAGCATCACAATAAAATCAGTGTACAACTTCCAAAATATAATAAAAGAGGCAACAAAATCAAACTTTCACTTTATTGCAGGCTGTTAAAAATCAAGTCTATATTAAAAGGTCTTGTCTTGTTTCTGACATATTGGAGCTCAAACTAGCCTCCAAGTAGAAGGAATTCCACAGGCTGGGAGCTACAGCTGAGATTGCCTCCTTGCATGTCCTTCATGTTCTGACTTTGAAAAGAGAAGATTCCTCCAGGAAGGCATCTCCAGCTGCTCTGTCAGAACGTACAAGAAAAGGCAGCCTTTGGGATACCTGAGGCTGTGACTGTGTGGCAAGGCAAGCTGCCCATCACTGCCATTAAGCATGATCGGCTGGGAGGTGAAAATGTTCTAGGGGCAGGCATGGCAGTAAAACGGAAACAAGCTCCTGCTGTTGACAAGAGGCATGGGATGCTGGGTGGGGGAGAAGCATTTCCAAGGAATCTAAGCAAAAACATTACGGACCCCCAAATTTCTTCTTGTTTGTTGGGGGTGCGGGTGGGGAGAAAGGAGAATAGCTTTCACTGTATAGTCTCTAAACCCCACAAAAGCAGTAAAATTAATTGAGTGAAAGCTATTTCATCCCACCATCATTTGGTTATATGTATAACCTGGACATGGGCTAACAAATACTTCCAGCTAAGTTAAAGGTAGATAGATGATTTATACATGTAGTGGAAAGATCTGCTTGAATAGGCTCTGTCTATCAAGATTTTAAGAGCAAACTGACATGATTAATCGTGCAGCTGGTAGAAATACCACAGGGTCCTCAGTTGCTAAAGGCCCCTTGCTTCAGCTGGAACCATACATGTGCATATACAAGCTTCTTGTACCACATACTGATGCTGTCAAGAGAGAAACACTCCTGGGAAGGGCTTCCTGCCTTGTCCTCCCCAGGGGTAGGCAGCACAAGCTAACCTGCACCAACCCCATTTCCCAGCTCTGGTGTGACTGAAGAGGTCAGTGATACACTGGTATTTCTGACTCTGGCCTCAGTCATGCTAACTAGGACACAGGCAAGGGGGATGTCTAGAGCCACTCCCTTATACAGTGGTGCCTCGGGTTACGAAATTAATTCGTTCCGCGGCCGCTTTTGTAATCCGAAAAGCCTTCGTAAGCCGAATTGCCATAGGCGCTAATGGGGAAAAGCCGCGATTCCGTGCGAAAAAGCCGAAAAAAGCACCAAAAGTTTTTTCGTAACCCGAAAAAACATTCGTAACCCGAAACAATAATTCCCTATGGGATTTTTTCGTATCCCGAAAATTTCGTAACCTGGGTATTTCGTATCCCGAGGTTACACTGTACTTGCTGGCATTCTTTACTACAAATCCCAGAATCCCCCAGCAAGCATAAGCAATAGCCATATGGCTGGAGGATTTGGGGCGTCAAGGTCAAAAGCACATCTTTTACAAGCTTTGAACTAAAGTTGTCTGTGTGTGCCTTCAAGTTATGGAGACCCCATGAATTTTCATAAGGTTTTCTTTGGCAAGGAATACTCAAAGATGGTCTTACCAGTTTTTTCCTCTGAAATATAGCCTATAGCATGTGGTATTTGTTGTTGGTCTTCCATCCAAATACTAGTCAGAGCTGACCCTGTTTAGCTCCCAAGATCAGATGGGATCTGGTGCCTTTACAGCATTTAACTAAACTGTACCACCAAGAATCCAGTGTCTAAGTATGTTTTCTGCCTCATCCATCCATTCCTCTTTCCTTTTGTGTCATGTCATTCGGACTGTAAGCCTGCTGATTTTTGAACTGTCAACCTGACTCATTTCTGGTACTTATAAGCTGCTATGGGAACCTTTGAAAAGTGAAGAGCAGAGTAAAAATATATTGTGATGATTATTATTTTAAAAACAAACACTTCACGGTGATTTTCCTTAGCACTTAAATACCAATATTTACAGCCAGCAGAAATGAGTTCCTTCCAAGACAGAGGACATACATTGCTATTGAGAATGCCGTATGGAATAACTGGGCGTATGTCTCTGCTGGGTATTATTTCTGATGCAATTAGTAATGAATGCAACTGCTTCCATTCCACAGACAGCTATATTTCAAAATCACCAGGGGTTTACAGTTGGATATGCAATGCATATTTGTAATGATTGCTCCCCACCACACTTTCAACAGTTATCTACACAGTAAAATCTGTTCCCTCACTCACTGATAGTGTCTACATGGCCAGAATACTCCAGGGGCAGTTTGATTCCAGAGCTGCTGTGACATCCCCCCCTTACTTGGGTACTCCTGTTGTGATGCTAGCCAGCTATTCACACATGCATCCTGCTATGCCACCTGAGGCTGACGCCACCACTGGAGAAGGTCACTCACTCTAAGCTCAGAACAAGAACAAGACAACCAGCCTCAGTCATAGTGGTTCTAAACAGACACCTGGTGTTGCAACAAAGGGCTCTGCGTCTTTCAGGAAAACCCAAAGCAAGGGGGGTATACTGCAGATTTGGTGGCTAAAGGTTTTCTGGATTTCTCTGATGATTCCAGCCACAGATGCTGGAGAAACTTCAGGAAGAAACCCTTCTAGAACATGGCCACATAGCCCGAAAAACCCAGAAAAAAACTGTTTTCTGGACAGTTTGCATTAGAACCAGGCCTTGGAACTACAACATCTTTACAAAACACAGGCCCGTTACTAATGTTGTCATATTTTATTTTCTCCTGTATCATTTTAACACCTTTGCCTGGTGAAGATACCAGTGGAGCTTTGAAAGCTTGCAGCATGTATTTTGTGCATTTTAGTTGGTCAATTAAAGGTATTACTGTTTTGGCTTTTATTGTATTTTGCTATATTGCCAACACAGCTTCCCCTGAATATAATTACAGTACTAGAAAGTAAGACTCATTGGACATAATTGAATTTAGTTTGTGGCTAAACCTGTAAAGGACTGTGCCATGAGACTCATGTTACTGCAAAAGTAGACCCTCTACAACACCTTTTCATCTGTAAAAATGAAGGGAGAGATTTTGAGATGCGCAGGATTTGAGGAAAACGTTAGGGGTAAGGCAGGAGAAATGCTTAGATTTATTTTTTTAATTTGCACCATATGCTCCCCAGTTTGAGTTCTCACGTGTACAAAGCTGTCTACATGACTAAATGAGAAGTCCATGTGTTATTTCTTCTGTTCTGCCATGCAGCTTGAGAAGATAATCAAAGCCAATTTAGAATGCCATTACTGAAGAAAGCCATGGCTACCAGCCCTAAGCACAACTACTGGGTAACTGCAAGTTCAGAGGGGGAAAGACTGGAATGGTTGGGAGGTTGGGAGGGTGGTGGCTGGAAGAAAGCCTATTTAGAAAATTATTGGGGAAAGGATGGGAGTCAGCTCTGGAAATAAACAAGGTGCAAAATGGATTGATTACAAATTAGTGGCAAAGTTGAAGACAAATGGATTACAAATGGGATGAACAGTGTCTGGAGCAAACTGAAGGAAGCTGCTGCAAATCAGGCTCAGCACTGGGACTATCCCTAATCAGATTGGGAAGGAACAACACAACAGTTACATCCAGTGGCCACAGAACATTGTGTTTACCGACTGTGTAGGCTTGATGTGTGATTTCAAACCATCCTTGCTCTGTCTGTCTCTTTTAAACTTCATCCAACTTCTCAAATTTGTATACATTTAAATAAATTAAAGTATGCAAATATGTAATGAGTATTAAGGCTGCTGCTAATTTACATCTTTCCCGACATGTAATTAGTCAGAATTTGCATAACATTTGGATGAACAGAACATATGCCAAAGTGCTATGTTCCATTCATTGTACAATATTCTGATGTGAAAAAAAATTGGTTCATTTCTTAGCCCTTCTTAGTATACAGTATAATGACTTAGAAAAGATGAGAATTGGGAGCAAAAGGGAAATGAAGACCTTGCTATTACTACATACTGCTATGTTTCTTTCACTTAGAATTTGTTCTGCATTCACATTTCTTTATACAGATGTTGTTGACTATGAGGTCCAGAAATGTAAGGAGGTTTAAAATGAAAGCCAGGATTTTTAGAACTCCGGCCTAAAGACCACAGAAAATTCCTCAAGGACATACTTGATCTACAGAGGTAGACCGTAGCAGACCACTTTTTAATCTGTGTCCCTTGTAGTAAATACAGAGGCTGGGCTCACAGTAGTACGAATTCTTGAGAAGCTTGGCTTCCTGATCATGACTCCCACTACAAGCAAACCATGGATTGTTAACTGTGATATCCCAAGTCAAAAATCTGGCTTGTTTCTCCACTGACCAGTCAGATAAATAACTCATGTTTTGCTCTTGATTCATTCCTCTGACCTATCCAAAAAGAGAGAAACAAATCAAATTTCCAAGCTTAGATGTCATAAACATTGATGGGAGTTTTGTGGTGCAGGGTATACCAATCCAACACACTTCCCTCACCAATCTGGTATTCTGTTTTACTGTGATATCCTAATACACCCAATGTCTCGACAATGCCATATTGCAGGGGTCGGCAACCTCCGGCCCGTGGGCCGGATGCGGCCAGTGGAGGCCTGCTGACCGGCCCCTGGCTGCTGTTGCCGCCGCCGCCGCTGCCGCCGCCCGTCATGGCTTTTCGCTGCTCTGGCCGCCGCCATTTTGCCACCCAAAATGGCGGCGCCCAGAGCGGCTAAAAGCCACGACGGGCAGCCGTGGCGGCAGCGGCGGGGGGCCTCTAGGAGGCCCGCTGCCGTCTCTGGGGCCCTCCAGTAGGGCTCCGAGGGCGGCAGGGGGCCTCTGGGGGGTCCGCTGTCGTCTTTGGGGCCCTCCAGGAGGGCTCCGAGGGCGGCAGGGGGCCTCTGGGGG
>JACSCI010000923.1:0-22970 GCA_016801065.1 Sceloporus tristichus
AAAAAATGTTAATATAAATGCATGTTTCTGAGGCTTCTATAGACAATTGCCCCCCAAAGGCCCCGGCGGCAATCAGCGGCAGGACCGGGCTGGGGCCGGTCCCAAGGCCTTGCCGGGCCGCATCCGGCCCGCGGGCCGCAGGTTGCCTACCCCTGCTTTACACCATACAACAATAAAAGATATTTATTTATTCAAGCTATTTCTTATCATCTTTCAATATCACAGTCTTCCCAGGGTACTTCATAGCATTGCAACATATATAATACTAAAATATTTATAAGCACCAAGGTGCTTATAGCCTGAAAACCTATAAAGTGTATACAAAGTGTACTTTACTGAGTAACATAATCAAAGGTCATACCAGGAAGTGTACAGATTCCAGCAAATATCTAACCACCAGATCATTTTTACTTCTTATATTTCTGTTTGTTCAGAATTTATATACAATAAGAGTTCTTACTAATTATTATTTTTTTGCCATATTCAATTCCTGCATCCCGTAGTTTAACTAAAAGTGAGTTCAGAAGACAAAGGAAATGTCACCAAAGGTTGTAATTTCTTCTATGGATACTTTTCCATGATTACTTCTTTAATAGGAATATATTTAGGTGTACATTTAACACACCTCAGATATCCCTGTAGCAATTGTAAGGACCACAGCTGCCTATCCTTGTCTACAGCAGGAGGGAATTAGCCCAAAGACAGAAGGAAACAAGCAAATTCATGAATATCCACTGTATGAATGCAAAGTAAATCCAAAGACTACCTAACATTATATCCTTAAAAATCCTAAGCAAACATACCCTAAAAAAAGGAAACGTATTTAAGATACTTCAGGATCCACTGCATATGGGAACTGATATCAATAGAAATAAGATATTCATATGCCCCGTGCTTTATAGACTATAGCAAATCCTTTGGCTGCATAGATCATGAAAGGGTATGGAATGCCCTTAAAGACATAGGAGTGCCAACACATCTGATAGTCCTGATGAGGAATCTGGACTCAGGACAAGAGGCTACTGTCAGAACAGAACACGGAAAAACAGAATGGTTCCCAATTGGCAAAGGGGTAAGGTAAGGATGCATTTTATCACCCTATTTGTTCAACTTGTATGCAGAACATATTGTAAGAAAAGAAGGCTTGGACACAGAAGGAGGAGTGAAAATAGGAGAAAGGAGTATCAACAATCTAAGATATGCAGACAACATCATAACACTAGCAGAAAACATCTCAGACCTGGATCAACTACTAAGGAAGACCACAGAATAAAGTGAAAAGGCAGGCTTCCTGTTGAACATAAGGAAAACCGAAATAATCACCACAGGTAATCTACACAAATTCAACCTAGAAAATGAATCAATAGAAATATTAAATGAGTTCTCATACCTGGAATCAAACACTGATAGAAATGGGGACTGCAGACAGGAAATCAGAAGATTGGGAATGGGGAGAGCAGCTATGAAAGAACTAAAAAAGATCCTACAATGCAAAGGGATACAACTGAGCACAAAAGTTAGAATCATATAAGTCATTGTATTCCCTATTACCAGGTATGGATGTGATAACTGGACAGTTAAGAAAGTGGATAGGAAGAAAATCGACTCATCTGAGATGTGCTGCTGCTGGAGAAGAGTGCTGAGGATGGCAGGGACAGCTAAAAAGTCAAATAAATGGATCCTAGATCAAGCCAGAAATCTCCCTGGAAGCCAAGATGACAAAACTAAGGCTGTCATACTTCGGACACATCATAAGAAGGCACGACTCATTTGAATAAAAACAATGCTAGGAAAGGCAGGGAGATGCAGAAATAGAGGAAGACCACATGCTAGATGGATGGACTCTATTAAGAAGGTCACAGGTATGAGTTTGTAGGAACTAAGCACAGTAGTGGAGAACAGGGGGTCTTGAAGATGTCTTATCCACAGAATTGCCATGGTTTGAGATTGTCTTGAGGGGGGTTAACAACAACAACAAATATCCCATGTTGGTGAAATCAGGATAGAGCCCAGTTAAACCACTGAATATTCTGCTCATGCAGTTCACATGTCTTCATATACCGTTTGCATTAAATAGGTAATGGCAGCACTTGAAGATACGTTCTGGAACGTAAACACCTGCAGTTTTTACAGTAATATGCTTTCCGAATAAAATGTAAATCAGTCCTGAAAATGATCACCCTGTGTTCATAGAATCACTTCAAACATGACGTTGCTACATGTATACAGTGGTCCCCCGGGTTACGAAATTAATTCGTTCCGCGGTTAATTTCGTAACCCGAAAACCTTCGTAACCCGAATTGCCATAGGCACTAATGGAAAAAAAGCCGCGGCTCCGCCGCGGCTCCATTTAAAACAGCGCCGGGGTTTTTTCGTAACCCGAAAAAACCTTCGTAACCCGAAGCAATAAATCCCTATGGGATTTATTCGTATCCCGAAAATTTCGTATCCCGGGGTACCACTGTATGTGAGGTATTTTATACAACAGCTAAACATACTGTGTGAATACAACAAGCATGCATTTAGACCTATGAGTGTCTTGTCAAGTGCAGATGTAGGAAAGCTTGACCTGACTGTGATGCTTTGCTTAATGGACACCTGGTGGCAAAATTCAGGTTTGTTGCTGTGTAATATCTGAAATCAACATTTTCAAAAAAAGGAGGGGGAGGAATTCCCACAACACACTTAACTTTTCAGTTCCTCTTAATCTGTTCTGGGAGCACTAACAGGGCACAGACAAGAAGATGATAGATTGCTATGTTCATTTGATGGAAAATCCCAGATAATGGATTTAGCTAATTATACTTAAGCTCCTAAGTAATTCCCTCATGTATAAAAGTTGCTCCCAGGCAAAAACAGTATCTTGTCTCAAAGCCCTTTTAATCAAGCCACAACACGTTCAAATACTGAACTTTCTTATACACGTAGGAGCCTCCCATCCCAACACCATAAATGTTTTTTTTAATTTATTGATTTATTTTGACAAGACAGGAAGATGATGAGACTAAGCACCACAAAATGGTGAATTTCTCTCAACACAGAAGGCAGGGGCAGCTAGAAGAAAGAGAAGGAGGGAAAAAAGTGACTGAGCATTGCTAGATCTATGCCCTTCTAAATGCCAAACGATTTTAAAAAGCAAATGGGCAGCACAGGAAGAATTACCAATACACCATCATCTTTAGATAATTCAACCTTATTTTTGGATACATTGAAAGTGGCTCTAAAACACAAAAGTAGCTCTAAATAATGTTTGGTTCAAGAGTGAATGTACCTGGCTATGTGAGTCATAAAGAATTATTCATCAAAGATGAGATGGACCCTTCCACTCTTTGCTAGAGTGCTTGTTTTGCAAGCAGAAGATCCCATGTTCAGTTCCTGAACATGGGATCAAATCTCTGTGTAGGGCTGGGAAAAACTTCTTTTCTAAACTTCAGAGAGTCCATCAGCAGTCAATATGGACAGTCCTGACCTAGATGTACCAATGGTCTGACTCAGTATAACACAGCTTTCTGCATTTATGTTTCTAGCTAAGCAGCATACCCCATTGTCAAAGCGACATTTGTTGCTGTGTGTTGCATAGCAGGACACTGAGCCAATTGGATATAGACTTGTGCTTGTAACCCTTTCGGTACAAACAATGTACATATTCTGAGTGTTTGGCAGAGATGTTCCAACCATTGTCTGTAGCTATTATCCACAGTAACCGTTGTCTCCCCCCCCCCCCCGATTGTTTTAGTAACGGATTTTAAACACCTTGCAGCAGATACAGTCAGCCTTTCTATATCACCATGGTCTGTGACACTGGATATTTAAAATGGGCTGGTTGGATGATTGCTATCGCTGGATAATAATAATTATTAAAATGACATCTTCTCAGTCTCGGGATGTAGAGGTCTGAACATATGACTCTGGAGTTCAGGGTTCAAATCCTTATTCACCCACTGGGTGAGTTCACACTCTCTCAGTTTTAGTCACACTTTCTTAGCTTCAGGCAATAGCAATGGCAAACCTGCCAAGAACCCCCTATGATAGATTCACCTTAGGGTCGCCATAAGTCAGAAATTACTTGATGGTACACATTCCACTCGAACTGCCATCGCAACATCCTATGGGTTCTGGGAGTCTATAATTTGGTAAGGCAAATTAAGGATTCTAAATTTAGCTCCCTTTAGGATGTTGCCATGGCAGTTTGTTGTTGAGTGGAATCACAACACTATAATTGTACAGTGGGAAAGGGCCTTTGCTGTTGAGCTGGAAAGCCAGGCTCTTGCATTTATATCAGGCTAGACCAAGGGGTTTCAAGCTGCCTTTCAATCAGAGGTGTGAATTTTGTGAACACCAATTATCTGCTGGGCCTGGAGAATGTTCTGAGGCCAAGGTACAGATAGTGTTGTCAGTTTCACTGGAATGAAACCCATCTACATACCATGAACTTCCTGAATCAGATCCTACTAAAACGAGAGGCAAACCCTACTGCCAGTTTTATTTAATGAATATAAATCAACATACTTCCATTCCTTTTGATCGGCACTCAGAGAAGTAAGGCATCAACTGTATGGTGATCCCTAATTGCTGATAGTTCAGACTTATGAGTAATAACAGTGCGGTGCCAATGGAGACCTTTTTTGTTCATTTCTGCTTCCAGGTTTGGTTCCACCACTGCTGGGGAACCTAATATCACACAATGAGGTCAATTTGCAGGAGGTCCAGATCTTTCAGAGACCTGTCAACTTGCGGAAGATTCATTTCAAAAGAAGCAGGGCCTTCAGTGACTATGCTTTAGCCACGAATGGCCACAGTTCACCCTGTGTGTTCCCTTATTCATAACCAGTTTCTCAGCAGGGACGTAGCCAAGGGGGGGGGGATCTGGGGTCCGGACCCCCCCCCCTTCCATTAGAAAAATGAATGGTGTGTGCTGCTGCGCCGCCGCACTCAAGCCCCATTATAATGGTGGCACTTAGTCTGGACCCCCCCCCTTCCTAAAATCCTAGCTACGTCCCTGTTCTCAGCAATGTGCAAAGCCTCCCCAGAGGATAGTTTAGCAGAAGGGAAACTGCAGAGAAAAGAAGAAGGAGTAGAATCTTGTCCCTCCAGAAGGACCACGGGAAAAGCAAAAGGAAGTAGTGCTGGAACCACCTGAAGCTTTAGATGCAATAAACAAAAAGAATAAACACCACAGACACACACACACATGGACAACAATGGCATGTAAGAGGGGCTTTCCTATAGGTGACCCCCCCCCAGAACTATCACCAAGCTCTCTCTCTCTCAATCTCTCTCTTTCTGCCTGTCTGTCTGTCACACAAATTCACCCTGCCCTGCCTCCTTTTAATGGATTTTAGATTCATCCTCCATCCCTAATGTCTATCACACTGAATCAGTATTGTACAGAACCATTCCTGATTTTAAAATATTTTATCCCCACTTCAGTTCTGTCTATACAGTTTTATTCACTTGAGATCTGCATGAACTTTATACAGTATTTTAAAGCTTAAATTCTACTGGGCAGGTCAAAGGAACGTTTTCTTCTCTCCACCCCCTCCCTTCTGATTTACTAATCCTGTGTATATATGTGCCAGGGCTGCACAGTGTCACAGAAAAGAAACTATAACTTGTAAATGTCTTGCACTAGGAGAGATTTACTGCCTACTTGCTTTGAGAGAGTTCTCTTCTACAGAACAATATTCCACTCACACTACCAGTGCAATCACATACATAACTTCTGAGAAAGAAGCTCCAGTTAGTTCAATTGGACGTACTCCTAGGTAAATATGTACAGGATTGTAGCCTGAGGGGGACACTCTAAAGGCCACAGGAATATATTACTGTTGTTGTTTTTTTAAAAAAATAACTATCACATTTTTTTCAACTATACCTTTCTTAACCAATTTCATTCAATTTATCTCTGAGAGCTAAAAATATTGTATGCTACTTGCCTCCATTTTTATCCTAGCAACAACCCCGTGAAGTAAGTGAGGCTGAGAGGCTGTTAATGGGTTAAACTGCATGAGTGTTAATGGGGAAGCTGGGATCTGTAATATGATTGATTAGGGAAGGTATGTGTGAACACAGAATCCACAGAATTCAGTCACTGACCATGGGTCTGAAAAAAGTTGTTGTAATTTTGAGCATGGTCTCATAAAGGCATTTGATTTTATACTAATGTATTAAACAACATTGTATTTATCTTTAATCATCTTGTACACTTGCACATACATATGTACAAGCATATACATACTTGTATGAGTGTAAACACACATGCACACACGCACACAGTATTGCATATATTGATTTGGGCTTTCCCCACCAGACTTTCCTAAACTCTGTACATAAATTCCGAAGTCTTTGTGCTTAACATTAGGTCTATGTGTTCTTCCTAATTAACAACTGTTGAACTTGACCACAGTGTTAACTATGCCTTCTTGTTGTCTGACTCTTTAGACCATATGTTAATCCCGCTGAGAATCATGGGTCCCTATTTTCATTTGTGAAATATTGAAGGGTATAAAATAGATTTTTTTAAAAAATGATTAATTTATTATCACAAAATTTGATACTGAGCACTTTTTAAGCAGAGATCAGTCAGGTACATGGAAAGAGGTCAATCAACAGCCACTAAATATGATAACATGATAAATGGTCCTGTTCAAAGGGAGTAAAGCTCTAAATATCAGTTACTGGGAACAAAAAAGAAAGTCCCTTTTTTGAGAGTCTTGTCCTCAGTAATTCATAAGAGTGTTAAAAAGAGGATTGTGATCTTAGACATATGAGTTTCCTAGTGCCATCTGGATGCCTACCTTGAGAACAGAATACTAGGCTGGATGGGCCTCTGTCTGATCTAATGGGGAGCTGTGTGATTGGGCAGAGGTGTCCTTAATATGCTAGCACAAAGTCATCTGAGTTAAATCCAAATGTATCCTCAAATAATTATTCTGACAAGAGAATTCTGACACTCCTCTTTCTTGACTAATACTAATCCTCTTTTATTCAGATACAAAGGCGTTCCCCACCTTCTGCAACCCCGCCAGACAATTAGCTTCTAAAAGAGGGCTAAATGTAGAAAAGCAGAGATAATTAATAGATGGAATAAGGCAGTCCCTGCTAGTTTTCTATGTGTGTCTTCAGGGAAGCCTTCAATATTCTCAACTGGCAGGACATTTAAGTGGAATTGTACAACAAGTGGAATTATACAACTTAATGCTAGGCATTAAGCTGACTTATGAGCAAACGTAGTTAAAGGCATAACAGCTCAACTAGACCATTTCCAGGTTGTTTAAACACATAGGAGATATTCTCTGTACTTGCATCTCTATCAGCAAACTATCACTGTATGCACATTACAAGCCAATCCCAAACTTCACAGAATAATAACAATGGCACCTTAAAAAAACCTATTGTGGCATGAGACTTTCTAGGAAAGAGCCTACTACTCTAATTCATAAAACCTTGTGTTACGAGTGGTGTGGTGAGTCAGATCTCACAGAGTTGAGGCCCCATAAGTTTTTGACTGGTATGGATTGTAATATCATCTGCCACCCTCCATTTTGGACACTCTTCTTCCTGCTGAGAGGCCATCCGCACTGCAGAAATAATCCAGGTTGACACTGCTTTAACTGCCATGACTAGGCTTGCCATAACTCGGCTGCAACCGGGAATTTCCTGATTTTGGGGGCCCCGGGCCCCTCCCGGCACGGGTGCAGCCCCAAAACCGGGAGCCCCCCGGTCGCAGCCTGGGTTGCTGCGCCCCAGGCAGGCCTCGCTGCCCTCCTCCTCTTCCTCGGGGAGGAAGAGGAGGGCAGCGAGGCCTCCCTGGGGCGCAGGAGGCGAAGCTGGAGGCGGTGCCTCCCCGCGCGCCCGCACCACCCTCCTCCTCCGCCCCCTCTCCCCCAGGCCGTGCGAAGGAGGCGAAGGTGGACGGAGGCAGCACCTCCTCCGCGTGGGGAGGGGGAGAGGAGGTGGGGGAAGGTGGCGCAGGCATGCGGGGAGGCGGGGGATTCCCCCGGGATTCCCCTCCCCCCAGCGAGGCCCTGGATGGGGCTCCGCGATCGCGGAGTCCTCCGAGGCCTGGCATGGGCTTGGAGGACGCTGCCTCCCAAGCCCATGCCAGGCCTTGGACAAGGTTTAAAAATGTAGGAAATTTTTTTAAAAAGGTCCTACGTTTTTAAACTTTGTCCTACATTTTTCCTGGTTTGGAGGTCCCCAGGGATGGCAACCCTAGTCATGACTGAATGCTATTTGGAATTCTGGGCATTGTAGTTTTGTGATATATTTAGCCTTCTGTTAGAGTTAGAGAGCTCTGGTGTCACAATAAACTCCAAGTCCCAGGGTTCCACAGGATGTAGCTGTGGCAATTAAATTGGTGTCAACTTGGATTATTTCTGCAGTGTGGATGCAGCCTGAGTTTAGCCACAATCCATGCTGATTTCACCAGCAGCAATATACAGTATTGTTATAACCAATCCATGTTGTGATCCAAATTATTCAGGGGTGACCTGGCCTTGAGTTGGCAAGAACCATTAGGTTTATAAAATAACAGCTCCTGGGTAAGATTAAAACTGATACCAAATGTTTTAGTATAACATAGCAGTCTGCGCATCTGGACTCTCCACAGGGGTGTCATTTTAGAAATTATCTTAGTGAGGGCCTGCATATCAAAGTTTATCTCATTACTGGTCACCTTGGAGTAGTATACATGCCCCAACCTCTATTTTAGTATCATAACAATTCTGGGAGGTAAACTAGGCTGTGAGAGGCAGTGATTCACGTAAGGTCACCTAAGGAGCTTCATCACTGAGCAGCAATCTGAATTTAGGTATCTTTGATTCTAAGCTGACACTTTATGACACACTAGCTCTTGATAAATCAGACAATAAACACAGCACTATACTGACAATATAGTCATCAGTGGTGTCTGAGTAGGATCAGAGTGACCCACTCAGCCATGAAGTTGCTTGAGTGACTTTGGACCAGTCAGCATCATCTCTCAGCCCAGCCTAGAGGGTTGCTGCAATAATAATAATTGCAATCATCATTTCAATAATAATAAAGGTGAGGGAAACTGGCATATGCGTAGGAACCTATGGCCCTCCATATATTATTGTATTACAACTCCCATCATTCTGGATTGCAGGCTATGTTGGCTGGGGCTGATCAGAGTTAAGAGTCCAAATTATGAAGGGCCACAAATCCCCCACTCCTGATATACACGCATCCCCCCACTTTTGCTGGGTTTAGGTGCACAGGACCCCCAAGAATGTAGGAAAACCACAAATAACAAAAACATTATGTTTTTAACTTGAGAGAACACCTCTCTAGGAATCTCTAGCTCCTTCAGTACAACTCTGTGGTCAACATCTGCCAGACATTGACCACAGAATTGTGTTGGAGGAGCTACAAATGCCTAGTGGAGTATTCTCTCTAGGATGTCCTTCAATGCGACTTGTGATTAAGGTTGACCATAAAGTTGCGCTAGAGGACACATTAATAAAATCTGTGAATAATTAAATCTACAAAAGTCAAAGTCACAAATGTAGAGGGATGAGTGTACTTTAGCTCCTAAAATATGCTATACTTATAAAATTAATTAAATTCAGTTAAAATCAAAATTTATTAAAATAATTCATTAAAATGCAGAAGTTGGGACAGAATTGTAATGCATGTCTCCTAGCCTCCCTTTTCCAGACTAGGATCCTGCTGGGTCTACCACTACATTTATACTGCTGCTGGCATGTAGAAGATGAAAAATGGTGTGCATGCAATCATAGAATCAAAGATTCATAGAATTGGAAGAGACCTCAAGGGCCATCCATTCCAACCCCCTTCTGACATGCAGAAACATGGAATCAAAGCACCCTCAAGAGATGGCCCTCCAGCCTCTGTTTAAAACCCTACCAAGAAGGAGACTCCACCACTTTCCAAGGGAGCGTCTTCCACTGTTAAATCTCTCTCACTGTCAGGAAGTTCCTCCTAATGTTGAGGTGGAATCTCTTTTCCTCTAGTTTGAAACCATTGTTCTGTGTCCTATTATCTGGAGCAGTAGAAAACAAGCTTGTTCCATCCTCAATATGACACCCCTTCAAATATTTAAACAGAGTTATCATGTCACCTTTCAACCTTCTCTTCTCCAGGCTAAACAGACCCAGCTCCCTAGCAACAATAGCAACAAGGAAATCAGGGAAACATCAGCAGTAGCAGAAAGTTGTCAACTCCAGGTCACCTGTATTTGAATTTTTAATACACGGATGGGTCCTCACAGCCAGGGTGCTCTGGGAGAGGTGGCTTGAAAAACAGCTTGTCCTGTGATACAGGCAACTGATCAAGCCATCCCTTCCAGAGCACCTTGGCTAAGAGCGTACCCCACCACCACAATCAAAAGGCTACATCCACACTGCAGAAATAATCTGGTGCTCTGGTGCCACAACAAACTACTGTTGCTAGAATTCCATAGCACCGAGCCATGGCTATTAAGGTGGTGTCCAAATGGATTATTTCTGCAGTGTAGATGTAGCCGAAGCCACACACTAGAACAGTGGTTCCCAACCCTCCTAATGCCGCAACCCTTTAATACAGTTCTTCATGTTGTGGTGACCCAAACCCATGAAATTGTTTTTGTTGCTACTTCATAACTGTAATTAAACAGGTGTTTTCCAATGGTCTTAGGCGACCCCCATGAAAGGGTCATTCGACCCCCAAAGGGGTCCCGACCCACAGGTTGGGAACCACTGCGCTAGAGAAACAACTAGCTTCAAACTTGTAGGCTTTTCCTACTACTGCTACTTCTGCTTCCCTTTTATGTGCTGGGAGAAAGTGCAAATGTTATGTAAAAAATCATTATGTGTGCGGTGAGCACCAACAGGACTCTAGTCCCAGAAATCTTGCTAGCTCGCTCTCTCATAGGCCAGGTACTGCAAACAGATGCTGGAAAGCAAAATGTAAGTACTCAACAAATTATAGAACATGATGCAAATTAAATTAAATTAAATTAAATGGCTCCCTGTGGGGTTGCAGCCACAAGAAGACAAAGGGTCTAGGGTCTGGGCCATTAACCAAGCAGACATTGGGAATTATGAAAGCTGATGTTTCCTCTTACCTTTCACTTGATGATCCATCAAGGGGAGAAACTGCAACAGAAATAAAAAGAACAAACAGGTTTTAATAGCCTCGAATGTGTATGTTCTGTGTCATCATGGTTAATTTACAAATTAACTGTAATGACATCAAACTAGTACTCTCTACACACTGGCCCCTTACAGACTGCCAAAATAAAGCTGCTTCGGATCACTTTGGAGGTATGCTGTTTAAATGATGCATGTGTCCTAAGAGTCCGGAAGCTGCGCCAAAGCTGCGCTCCAGTCCTTAGGACTAGATTGTGGCTTCAGCACAGCTTCCAGACTCTTAGGACGCATGCAACATTTAAACAGCGTACCTCCAAAGTGACCCGAAGCAACTTTATTTTAGCAGTCTGTATGGGGCCACTGATTTTTAACAAGAAATTTCTCTACACAGTTAAAGGTCAATTCATATCGCCATTAATTTTTGTGTGTGTGAGAATGATGATCGTGGATTTCAATTTGTCCATTTGGAGTTCTCTTTGAAACAGGGTGGTGTATGCTCTGAACCCTGCAATATTAGCATAAAAAAATGTAATACATCTTCAGAACACATTTTTACATTTCAAATTCAAACACTCATTCAACTGCAACACTTATTTCTACTTATTTCTGAGTGGAAGACGGTTGTAAAAAGCACTGCAATGGCTTCAGCATTAGTTCTGGGCATCCCTGCTGAAAGACATGTAGTTGTCCGTCCATATTTGCTAGGGTTAGGGGAACAAGACCCCCGTGAATATGGAAAAACCGCAAATAACAAAAACATTGTTTTTACCTGAGATGACACCTCTCTAGGAATCTCTAGGTCCTCCAGGGCAACTCTGTGGTTAATGTCCAACATGCACTGACCACAGAATGGGACTGGAGTAGCTACAAATGGTCTTTCAGTGCGACTTTTAGTTCAAGTTGACCACAGAGTTGCACTGGAGGACCTAGACAGTCCTAGAGAGAACATATTAATCTAACTGCCCGCCCGCCTGCTTTCCACCTGGGCAGGAGTGGCCCAGAGAGACTCTTCCTTGCCGCCGGAGCGGCGTTTCTCCAGGGGGAGGGGCTGGTGAGAGCGGCCTCCATAAAGCTCCCCCGAAGAGGACGCCGCCTGCCCGTTTTCCACCTGGGCAGGAGCGGCCCAGAGGACTCTGTTTTGCCGCTGGAGCAGCGTTGCTCAAGGGGGAGGGTCCGAGGGAGCAGCCTCTTTAAGCCGGCTCGCCGGCTCCCCTGCAGAGCTCTCCGCTCACACCCCTATACCATCAGGGAGGAGTGCCAAGGACAATTGCGTAGTGCCGCCGTTGTGGACTTTCTGGAGGGAGGGAGATTGAGGAGAGGGGTGTAGCTAGTATTGTCAGGAGTTTGTTGGACATGGTTTGTAATTGGCTTGGTGAGGGAGAGGGAGGTGCGGCTGTGTTAAGAGGGGCTCCCATTGGAGTAGTGTGGGGCAAGGGGAGATATAGCGGTAGGAGAGTAGAGTTGTATCGTAAGGGAAGGCGGGATTTTTATTTTTATTCTGTGATCTGTATTGTATTATATCTGTAATCTGTACTGTATCGTATTTTCATTTTGTTTTGTAAACCGCCGTGATCATAGGAACGGCGGTATATAAATAAAATTTCAATCAATCAATCAATCAAATCTGTGAATAATCAAATCCGCAAATATCAAAGGCGCAAATATGGAGGGATGACTGTATTCCCTTTCCCCCTTAGATTGATAGGGATTTCTTGCACGCAAACTCTCCTCTCTCTCTCTCAGTCAAACTAACCATGTGATTTTGGTCATTCCCCCTTTGGGACTGACATATTCTCTCAAAGATTTTCTCCTGAACTGCTGTCCCATATTCTCCTCTCTCAACTTTCTTTGAAAAGACGGTGAGATTTTTTTCCCCCTAGGTGAACTATTTACTAGCTAGATTATGATATAACTTTTATGTATATATATATATAGATTAAAGCCATTTGTAAACTTTTGTTTGAACTATAAGCTATTTGTGTTGTTTTTTGGAGTCAGTCTCATATCTCAGGGAAGCATAGTTAGACAGAAGCACATTTCTGCTACTCTGCTGATTTAAAGCTAGATCCTAACAGGCTTGGCTTTGACATTTTTGATATTTAATATTTTTGTTTCCTTATCAAAGGCTGAAGACTTAGGAAACTTAAATTACCCTACAAGCCCAAGTATATCTTTGGAGTTCATCATCTTTGATTATAAATGGTCGGTAATGGCAGTCACAGTTATGAGAAACAGCTAGTTTTCCTGGCACTGTGCAGTTGCAGTAAAGTGTTGAGTGTGTTGTGGGCTGCACTGTCAGTTCATGCAAAGCAGCATGAAGACTAATGAGGCAGACTCGCAGGCGGCTGTGATAATACACCTAGAATGTCTCCCTCACAATCTTTTGTACACAAACAGGCAAATCACTGTAGAAAAAAAGTTAATGAAGATACAAAGTTAGAAAACAGTTGCTGTAATTGTATACCTCTCTGTGTAAACAAGATATTGGAGTGACCATTAGTATCCATTTTCAGAACTCAATTCAGCAATTCACGTCTGAATTTCACCCTCATTCAGTATCCACTTACAGGATGCCAGGATTGGTATAAAGCACACATTGGTATAAAGTAATATTCCACTGAATGTTATTTGGCATTTCATAATTCTCCACTGGGAGAATTAGAAGAGCCGGTCAACCTTTGTACCAACGTTATTCTGTGATATAATACTTTCAGTCCACACACATTTGCTATGATATAATCTGGTGTGTTCAGTTAGGATCAAGTTAGATGTGACATCAGAGGTTTGGGAAAACACTTTGCTTTGTCTGGTGGGGAAGGAAAGGCAATAGCCAAAAGGACCCGGATGCTTTAGAGCAGGACCCGGTCAGTCTGCCCAGCATTTAATTTGAATGGATGTTGCCCCATTCACTAGTTCAGTTTTACATGCCAAGACCAATGGAAAAGAGAGAGCAACCCTAAAGACAACCATAACTATAACTATAACCATAAACAGCAGCAAAACAGGACAATTCTGCCCACATGCAATACACATTACTAGGTTTCTTGGTGCTGTAGAGGGGCAGGTAACAGTATTTGGCGATAATTATACAATATTCTCCTTGTCTCTTTTCCTTACTCTGTAACCTCCTCTGGGCTTTTTCTTGGCAAGATTTGTTCAGAGGTTTGCCTTTGCCTTCCTCTGAGGCTGAGAATATATGTCTTGCCCAGGGTTACCCATCGGGTTTCCATGGGTGAGCTGGGATTCAAACCCTAGTCTCCAGAGTCATAGTCCACTATTACACCAATAATACGCCATACTGGTTCCCTATAGATAGGGATAAATACACTTGTCCCTCCATATTCGCTAGGGTTAGGGGCACAAGACCCCTGTGAATATGGAAAAACCGCAAATAACAAAAACACCATGTTTTTACCTCAGAGACCTCTCTAGGCATCTCTAGGTCCTCCAGTGCAACTCTGTGGTCAACGTCTGACAGACATTGGCCATAGAACTGCCCTGGAGGAGCTACAAAGGACTAGTAGAGTGTCCTCTCTAGGAATCTCTATGGACTTTCAGTGCAACTTTTAGTTAAGATTGACCATAGTTGTGCTGGAGGATCTAGATATTCCTAGAGAGGCATATTCATCAAATCCGTGAATAACCAAATCCGAAAATATGGAGGGATGAGTGTATACACACAGTATGTACTGTTTATATGTGTGTGTGTGTTTAGATAGACAGATAGATAGATAGATAGAGCCAGCATGGTTTAGTGCAGGGGTAGGCATTCTTTTTGAGCCGGGGGCCGGGTTGCTGTCCCTCAGACAACTGGGGGGCCGAAGCCAAAAAATAAATAATTAAATGTTTTTTTTAAAAAAAAAATAAATATATAAATAAACCAGGACAAATGTAGGACAAAATTTTCAAATGGAAGACACTTTTTAAAAAAAAAATGGAGGACATGCAAAAAAATTTGCTGATTTTAAAAAAAATGTTAATATAAATGCATGTTTCTGAGGCTTCTATAGACAATTGCCCCCCAAAGGTCCCGGCAGCAAACGGCAGCAGGACCAGGCTGGGGCCGGTCCCAAGGCCTCGCCGGGCCGCATCCAGCCCGCAGGCCGCAGGTTGCCAACCCTGGTTTAGTGGTTTGAGCGTTGGACTATGACTCTGGAGGGCAGGTTTTGAATCCCATCTCCGCCATGTAAACCCACTGAGTGGGCAAAAAGTCACACTCTCTCAGCCTCAGAGGACGACAATGGCAAAAAAAACCCCCAAACTCTGAAGAAACCTTGCCAAGATAGGCTTGAATTAAGGTCGCCATAAGTCAGAAACGACTTGAAGGCACACAATAATAACAAGTATCTCTCTCTGTCTCTCAAGAAAAGAAAAAGAAGCTGCCCACATGGGAAACTAAAAGGGTCACGTTTCCGTGAGACACTATTTTAAAAAACTAAAAAAAACCAAAACAAAACAAAAATTGCACTCTGCTCATGCTCAGAGAGCCCTCTCCCTGCTGCATGAGAGACGCACCTGAGTGCGGGCCTCCCATCCCCGCGCGCGCGCGCCAGGAGGAGCAAAAGGAAAAAGGCCCCCTCTCCGCTCCGCTCTTCAAGCAACAGAGAAGCGCGCGCATGCGCCCCGCTGGCTCCTCCCCCTCTGCGATCGTGCCCGCGCCCGCGCGCTCAAGGGGCAGCAGCAGTTGGTTCCCGTCGCCAAGGCAACGGGACGACTGCAACTGCTCCTGTCCTTCCTTTTCCCTCCCCTCCCCTCGCCTCTCCATCAGGCAGCCGCCAGAGGGCGCGAGAGAACGAAAGCGCAAAGGGAAAATGGCTGAAGGGATTAAGGGAGACATGATAATCGAAAGACACACTACAGGAATAATCCAGTTTGAGATCGCTTTAACTGCCCTGGCTCAGTGCTAGGGAATGCTGGGAATTTATAGTTTGTTGTGGCACCAGAGCTCTCTGACAGAGAATGCTCAATGTCTCACAAACACTACAGCTCCTAGGATTCCTTTGCATTGAACCAGGGCAGTTAAAGCGGTGCCAAAACGGGTTATTTCCCCAGCCCTGGATCCTAGTTCCTGCCAAACTGTCCTTCCAAGCCCTAGCTTTCTTCCATTCCCTTGATTCCAGTCTGTTTTAAATAAAGATTCCAACAAGGAATCAGACTTCACCGTTCCCTTTAAATGTAAATCACTTGTGGTCCTTGTTTTTGCTTTCCTAATGTCCAGCTGGACTCCTACATGGGCACCTCCTTCCTTGGCTACCTCAGCAGTCATTCCAAATCTTTAATACAGCATCATCCATACATCTTCAGAGTTTGATGCCCCATCCTCCAGTTGGCATGCCTCCTTCTTCTTCTAATCCAGAAAGTGACATATGGAAATTTTAATCTTATTTTGCACGGTTCGTCTCAAAGGTGCTGCAAGATACTGTACAGGATTTTCACTTCTCAGCACTTCTCACCATGGACTTTCAAGTGTACCTTTGAAACTAGGGGCCGCAAATATTTTTAAAGAGAGTTAAAGTATTTAGGAAGCTGGATTTGATGCCAGGTTCACTTTTCCTGCACCCTTTGAGAATCAGTCTTCGTTGACATCTCCATGTAACTGATTACAGTAGTAATATTTACATCATGTAGTCCAGACCAAGCGCGTCCCTGCGCCTTTATGGGCTACAGGGAAAGGAGAACCCCAATAATACAGATGTTTTCTTAATAAAGTGCTGCACAGGCTATGTAAGCCGTATTCTTACTTGTGTGAAAAACATATGCAAGCCCCTTTTCCAGGTCTGGCCCTACAAGAACACTAAGATCGGAACCACTCTGTAAAAGAAAGAGGGTAATCTAAAAATGGAATGATGGATCTGTCCATCTAAATAAATGAATAAATAAAACCAGGAAGGCACCACAGTCTCATTCCTTCTTATTCATGGGTAAACTGCAACTTCATCTAGGCTAGGAGTTGTTGGTCTGGCTCCTAAGAGCAAGCTGTTTTTAAAATATTGCTACTGTAATATTGTAAGTTTCGCGTACCTGCAAATTAACATGCTTAAACTGAGTGTACAGAAGCATGCTAGAAATGTCATTGACTGAAATTCCAGAGATTCCCTCAGGAAGTTTACAGAGTAAGACTTCAGTGTTTCTCTTTTCCAGCTGCTGCCTTGTTAGACCGGCCATCTGTCGCCCCTAGTCGACCTTTGATATCGCTTTGATATTAAAAAGGGCGTCTAGTCACACAGTCACCGGAGTTGCCTGGATGTGAGAACAACCCACGCAAATACATAGATCTGACAGACTTGACTTGGGAGCACTAGTACACATAGACAGGATAGGCCTTGTGATGATGGACTCTGCATAATCCCTTCACCCAGGTGTGTGATGGAGAGCAATGCAGTGGGTATTTGCCAAAAGGTTGGGAATCAAAGGGCACTTCCCTCTGGAGATGATGCCTTTTTGTGCAAAACTGCTATCAGCTACTACACCTTTTACACTGTTAGTTCTTGTGCACAGGTGTGACAGCATCTTTGAGTGGTTGATTTCCCCTTGCTTTTATAAATAAACGAACTGATTTGGAACCTGCCTCTGGAGTTCTTGGGTTTGGAACCATTATACATAGGTTAAAGTCACAGCTTTAGAGTTGCCCAAAGCCCTCTCACTGCTTCCTATCGAGCTAAATTAATTCCTCCATGGAAGTCAATAAATGGGTTCCCCTTCGGGATCCCTGCAATCTGGGTAACACCCCTTATGCAGCCCAATAAACTACCAGAACCCGGCCAACATGACTTGGTCCTAAACCCCTCTGCATAATGAATGTTTTCCTCCCATTCTACCCCCACCCCAACTCCATTTGTGGTTATGTGTGTCATATTATGACAAAGGATTCCTTTGTATCCATTAGCTCACAGGTGGGAACCATGTGGCCTTCCAGATGCTGGACTCCAACTCCAAGTATTCCTCAGCACTGGCTATACTGGTGGGATGGGACTTGCAGTACAACATCTGGAGAGTTGTATGATTCCCACTCCTATACGAGCTCTTGAGGATGCATCTCTGTCTCCTAGGATACTACAGGGTCCATAAGCATACTATATTCATGAAAATTAAACTCAGAAAGCAAAGTAGGATAAAAATAGTTTGATTTTATAGAAAGGGAGTGCTTCAGTGTTCAAGTGGAAAAACATTCCTAGAAAACATTTGTACCATTTCTACTGTTACAAAAACTGTGAATGGTATCCATGGTTTTTTTCCTGAAATGCAAGAAGAGGTGTGATCTTGCCTTTACGTTGTCAATGTTGGGTATCTTTTGGCCTGTGTTACTAACACCAGCTGACAAAGTCATAAAAGAAGTGGGAAGAAAGGGGGAAGTCTGACGTGTTACTTTACTGATGCAGCTTATGTGCTTGAGGTATTTTATACACCGTTTCAGAACTTCAAGGAAAACTGTCACTATAGCAGCAGATTAATGTATTTATACATTAATGTGCATTTTTGGTTTTTTCCAAAAGAGAGAATCAGAAGTGTTAGGACAGAGTTAATTCCTCCTCTGCCCTTAACTCCATCTACCTACACCCCTTCTCCACCCCATAGTTCATTTTCAGTCCTGGAACAACTGGGAGTAGAGCAGGTAAAGGGGTGGGCTGCAGGCAAAAAGGGTTTCCTGAAAGCACATCATCTCAGATCTGGAGTGGTGGCACTCCACATTTGAAGACATGCACTGCCTCTTTCCAAGCAATCCTTTAAATGTGGCCACTCACCACTTGGAACCTTGTGAAAGGATGTCCTTTGAGTAATCCTTGAATAGCCCATTTCCCAGGCCCTGGAACCCCAAGCCCTGTATTTCTACAGTCTGCTTCAATATCCGTGGGAGATCTGTTCCGGACTACTGCGGACACCAAAATCTGTGGATGTCCAAGTTCCACAGTGCATGCAGCCAAACAGTCATTAGGGCCACTGTCCCTAATATGGCACAGCTGTGTGTATATTCTGCCATTGGGGACAAAGCAGACTTGCCATCAGTGGATACCAAGGGCCAACTGTATTTGTTCTGGCAGTAAGGGAAGAATTGCAAGGCGCTCAGTCCTTTCTGATGACAAATGAAATTCCCCACAAGTTAGAAAAATGTTGGAGAAACCTGGTAGAGAAAAGAGTACACGGAATCACAATCATAACAAAAAATATTTAAAATACTTTTAAGAAGGGAAAAACCTGGCTATACTGACCTTTACTGTAAATTTTTCAAGAATATATAGATCTTTTTTTTTACATACCCATTACCCAATGTTCTCCGTAACCTTCGCTCCATGTCTAAGAAACTAAAGGTATGTAGTCACTTTGAGGAAAGACAGCGAACAAAAGATTAATTTCTTCACTTTGACCTAACGTTGTTCATGTGTCAACTTCACTGAATTTTGATTAGTCAAAAAGGAGAACTGAATGGCTCTTCGTGCCCTATGTAATTTAGCATGAAACTGATCAAGCTTGGTTTAAAAATTCCTCCTCCTCTGGAGCTCTCAATAGAAGCAAGAATGAAGGTTTTCGCCATTGTTCTGGTCTTTATTTCCTTAAAGTGCATCTTCTTCTTGCCTTGCTACAGCCCAGACAAGGAAGTGGATTACCTTTTTAGCAATACTCCTTTAAGCTTTCACTGCAGAAGCAGTACAGTGGTCCCCCGGGTTACGAAATTAATTCGTTCCGCGGCTAATTTCGTAACCCGAAAAGCCTTCGTAAGCCGAATTGCCATAGGCGCTAATGGGGAAAAAGCCGCGGCTCCGCCGCGGCTCCATTTAAAATAGCGCCGGCGTTTTTTCGTAACCCGAAAAAACGTTCGTAACCCGGAACAATAATTTCCTATGGGATATTTTCGTATCCCGGAAATTTCGTATCCCGGGTATTTCGTATCCCGGGGTACCACTGTAATGCCATTCCTACAAGATTTTGGTAAAAATGCAAAGTACTGTGAGAGCATGTTTTGTTCACCAGATCTCCCCCAGACCATAATTATGTCACATGAAACTATACTGCCTACTGGGAAACCATGGATATAAATTGCTTATTCGTGGTCTAATATTGCAAGTTTCATTTCCCAGTATTATTAGTTCATGAAACTGGAATACCAAAAAAATTCCTCAAAAACAAGTGTGCTGATTCAGACCTCAAAACCTCAAAAACAAGTGTGCCTATTATTTGTGTTTTCCTCCAGGGTGGAATGGGGAATTACTATAAGGAGGAAATGGATGAGGCCACTTGACACCAATTCCTTCACAGTAGAGAAATAAATGAGCAACTAAATTGGGATATTATTTTAATGCCTCAAATATCCAAAGCTCTCTAAAAGGTGGCTGCAATACTCTCCATGTTCTCATTCTCAAGAGAGAAATCAATAACTGAGTCCAGCAGCCCTCTCTGAATCCAGTGTTCTGCTTAGGACTATTTACTGCACATGAATAAATAAGAATATGTACACTTATATCAAAGGAGTGACGTAATAAGAAACATCTGTCCGATTAAGAAAAGGAATCTAAGAGAAAACATCTATGAAGTTTCTGAAGAGCAAAAATGGCTCTCCGACTGCACACAACTAGTCCTTGCTTCTTTATGCTACATTCTTCAATTTGGTGTAAATTAATATACTTCTCTTCCAGCTTTTCAGCTAGTATGAACCACCACACAGCCTCAGCTAATATCAATAACAGTTACCTATAGAAGCAGCATTTGCCTCCTTAATTCAGGATGTTCAGTAATCCCAGTTTTGTTCCTCATTTTAAAGTCAGCGCTACTTTTCAAATAAACATAAATAAAGTTAAAAAACGAAATCGTCTTCACAACTTGAAAGTCATTTTCCTAGGAATGCCAGACCTGAGGTTAACTGCCACCGCCACCAGAACTGAAGTTAAAGTAACAATTTATGGCTGGCAATAGAAGGATACTCATATGCCTCTTTCCAGTTCCTATTACAGAGTTTCTGACACCAGCTGTGCAATCAGTTCCCGTGTGTCCTTCAAGCTAGATGAGATCTCTAAGCCATCTTTTGCCACATGTGTACCAATCAGGAACATCTTTCTCTCGTCTCCAAGTTCCGACAATGCCAAAGCATCGTGAATGTCTGTGATACAGTATGCACCTGCAAGATCCTGCCCAAGAAGGAAAAAAATGGAAAAGATGTTATGCCATGCTCCATATCTTTCCATACCTGTTCCCCCCAACAAATTATACTAGCTTACCTGGTGTAGCTGCAAAATAGAGAAGACCTTAGACCAACTCAGCTGTTATGCTTGAACAGGATACACTAACTCTCTAAGGTCCAAAACACACTGCAGAAATAGTCCAGTTTGAGACTGCTTTAACTGCCCTGGCTCAGTGTTAGGGAATCCTGGGAATTGTAGTTTACTGTGGCACCAGACCCCTCTGACAGAGAAGGCTAAATGTCTCACAAAACTATAGTTCTCAGAATTCCCTAGCATTGAGCCAGGGCACTTAAAGCAGTCTCAAACTGGACTATTTCTGCAGTGTGTTTTGGACCTAAGAAGGATGGGATCATTGAACCTGCCACCCAAATGCCTTCCACACACCCTATCTTACCTACTCTATGTTTAGTGGAAACATCTGTAGGGGGATCCTCCTTGTTTTGACATGAACAAAAGCAGAACTTGTGTAGTTATAGTGAATTTCTTCTTCCGAAAGTACAAGTTGAAACAAGGGAAAAAATCCCCCAAATAAGGGGCATAGGCAACCCTACAACCTGAAAGATTATAACTTAATGGTATCTACCAAGAGAAAGGCTTTAAAAAAACAGTTTTAGAACTACAGGTCACAATGTGCAATTGAATTCATGACGAAAAAGGTAAGTCTGCAAAATTCAGTTGTATTACTGGTTCCATTTTTCAGTTTCAAAGCACAGGCTCAATAGAAAAGGCGTTTCACATGGAAATGGATGCCAGATCATAGCAAAACCTGAAAGACCTAGGTAGATGGGGGTGGTATCAAGTTGTCACAGGTATAGGAAAAAAAATTATAATGTGTGGAAAAGATGAAAAACTGGACTGAAGAAAACATGGTGGAAAAAATAGTTGAAATTCCATGAGAACAAGAAAAAAGCAGTGAAAGAAATAACATACAGTTGATTGACAGAGAAAGTAAGTGTATGAAAAACAGATATTTACTGTGGAGAAAAATTACTCCTATTCACAGAAGCAGAACGCGCTCATGGAAGAACAAGTGACCTCAGCTTCAGTTCATTTCTTTGGCGCAACTGAACTATGATGTAGTGGTTTGTGTCTAAAGAAAGAATGAAGGAAGGAAAGATAGAACAAACTATACTTTCATCCTCAGAATAAATGATTTTCTCTGTATCCATTTCACAATATCAATATAATCATCAAGACTTAATTCTGGAAGTCATATATCCCACAAAGCTACACACTGGTAAACTATCAACAGTTCCACTAATCAAAGCAAAAACCTTTAACCAAAGCGTTATCTCTTGATGTATCTTCTGCATTATCAGAAAGGATTAAGTTCTATGATTTTACAGTGTGTTGACACATATAGCTAGCGAGGCATAACCCATGTACAGTGGTACCCCGGGATACGAATGCGCCGGGTTACGAATTTTTCGGGTTACGAAAAAATCCCATAGGGAATTATTGCTTCGGGTTACGAATTTTTATTCGGGTTACGAAAAAAATTTTCGGTGCTTTTTTCGGCTTTTTCGCACGGAACGCGGCTTTTCCCCATTAGCGCCTATGGCAATTCGGCTTACGAAGGTTTTTCGGGTTACGAAATTAACCGCGGAACGAATTAATTTCGTAACCCGGGGGACCACTGTATTACATATCACAGTAAATGCCATTGCAAGATCACTGTATGTTC
>JACSCI010000924.1:0-14962 GCA_016801065.1 Sceloporus tristichus
TAATAATAATAATAATAATAATAATAATAATAATAATAATAATAATAATTTTATACCCCTCTCTTCAGCCAAAAGGTGGATTACAAATTGTTAATTAGACATTTAGACATTATGGCTCTTAGACCAGCAGACCCTTAAATTCCTTAAAACACGCTGCCATCATCCAGTGAATTATAAAAGGGTTTTCCTTAACCTGCACTGTGACCAGTTAAGGAACCTTATTTCTACTTCTTTACTGATCCTCCCAAGCATCAACCGAGCGAAGACATGTGTAAAAGGAGCATCGAGTAGTAGATACTCCAAGGAGATATTTACTATAAATAACAAAATATAACTGAAATATAAGTCATACAAGATATTAAGAATATTGCAGGTACAATATTTGCAAGAATATAATATTCAATTCATACAAGCTATTAAAATAATAAATAAACCTAAATGTCCAATTCTGAGACTAACTTCCAAGAGCCGCTCTTTAACTCTCTCTCTCTCGATCTCCAACCGACACAATTCCCCCAACTGTCTCTTGGTCTCTCAGGCCTTATATCTCCTTCTCACGGAAGCTTCCAGAAGAACCTTTATCTTGCTCTCTGATTGGTCAAGAGAGCCTTCCATAGCAGTGATGTCATTCTGCATTTGCATAAACCTCCCTTTACTGCCTGAAGAAGACCTCCATTGACTGGAGCCCAGTCATTGCACTTTCCCAAGGCAAGACTTGCACCTATTTCCCAATGCTGTTCTTGGGGTCTGCCTTCCAGTTGTTTCCAGGTCTTATGGTGACCTTATGGGAGTCTCTGAAGGGGTTTTCTTGGCAGGTTCCTTCAGAGTGGGTTTCCCATGGCCATCCTCTGAGGCTGTGTTGCTTCTTGCTCTGAAGAATGAGAGGAACCTTCTGGCATTCAAAAGGCTAACATTCTCTGGAGTTATGTCTGATAATATGAATACAGTGCGCCCGCGCCATACGCAGGCGCACCATACGCAGCCTTGAGCATACATGCTCAAGACGCAGGGCACGCACGGGGCAGAAGGAGCGGCGCGTCCCATTCAATTGAATGGGCGCGCACGCCTGTTGCACCCAGTGCGCGCCCGCGCCGCTGCGCATGAGCACCATTGTTTCCAATAGGGTTCGAGCATAGGCGGAATTCGCCTTACGCGGATGGATCCGGAACAGATTCCCCATGTAAGGCAAGGACGGACTGTATATAGGATTGCAATACCTGTTCATTTATTAAAAGGTTTATAGTGCACCCCATATCATAGAATCTCAAAGATATGTCCTTTAATAGCAGTTAACCAAATTAAACAGTATATAAAACAAAAACATGAAACAAGCTAGACATGGCAACTGTTACATGGATTTGTAATTGGTTGACTGGCCAAACCCAAAGGATATTCAACGATGGCTCCTTTTCATCCTGGAGAGAAGTGACCAGTGGGGTGTCCAGTGGGGTTCTGTCCAGGGCCCAGTGCTATTCAACATCGTTATCAATGACTTGGAGGACAGAATTGGGGGCATACTTATCACATTTGCAGATGAGACCAAATTAGGAGCAGTAGCTAATACCCCACAGGACAGGATCAAATTTCAGAATGACCTGAATAGACTAGAAAGCTGGGCAAAAGCTAACAAAATGAAATTCGACACGGAGAAATGGAACTTACTACATTAAGGGTGGAAAAATGAAATGCACAGATATAGGATGGGGGACACGTGGCTGAATGAAACTATGTGTGAAAGGGATCTAGGAGTCTTAGTAGACCACAAGTTGAACATGAGTCAACAGTGTGATGCAGCAGCTAACAAGGCAAATGCAATTTTAGCCTGCATCAATAGAAGTATAGTGTCTAGATGAAGGGAAGTAATAGTCCCACTCTATTCTACTCTGTTCAGGCCCCACCTGGAATATTGTGTCCTGTTATGGGCCCCACAATTCAAAAAGGATGTTTAGAAACTGGAGCGTGTCCAAAGTAGGGCGACTAAAATAGTGAAGGGTCTGGAAATCATATCCTATGAGGAATGAGTTAGGGAACTGTGGATGTTTAGCCTTGAGAAGTGAAGGTTAAGAGGTGATATGACAGCCCTGTTTAAATATTTGAAGGGATGCCATATTGTGCAGGGAGCAAGCTTGTTTTCTGGTGCTCCAGAGAACAAGAACCGGAGGAATGGATGCAAGCTCCAGGAAAAGAGATTCCAACTCAACATTAGGAGGGACATTGGGACACACTCCTTCCTCAGAGTGTATTGGAATCTCCTTCCTTGGAGGTTTTTAAATAGGGGCTGGATGGCCATCTCTCACTATGCTTTGATTGAGAGTTCCTCCATGGCAGGGGGGACTGGATGGTCCCAGTGGTCTCTTCCAACTCTATGAGTCTCTAATTCTCTGATTCTGAGATTACAATGGGACAGTCTCAATGCTTAAGGTAAGGAGCAGCAACCTGAAGTCACAATAGCGCCATCTGAATACTTCAGGCAAGGTGCTTCAGCCTGAAATCAAAATGGGCAGACTCAATGCATGAGAGTAGGAGCATCAGCCTTAGGTCACAATGGGCCAGTCTCAATCCTTCAGAGAAGGTGCTTCAGGCTGAAGTCACAATGGGCCAGTCTCAATCCTTCAGGTAAAGAGCACCAGCCTCAACTCATAATAATCCTATCTAAATCTTTAAGGCAAGGAGCTTGAGTCTGAGATCACAAATGGGCCAGTCTCAATCTTCAGGAAAGGAGCATCAGCCTTAGGTCACAATAGTCCCATCTCAGTCCTTCAGGTTTGGAGCATCAGACTGAAGTCACCATGGGCCAATCTCAATCTCTCAGGCAACGAGCATCAGCCTGATCTAATGGGCCAGTGTCATTCCTTCAGGTATGGAGCACCAGTCTGAAGTTCCCATAGTCCCATCTAAATCCTTCAGGAAAGGAGGATAAGCCTGAGATCACAATAGGCCAGTCTCAGTTATTCAGGTAAGATGCATGAGCCTGAAGTCACATTGGGGCAGTCTAGCACTTCAGGTAAGGAGCATCAGACTGAGATCACAATGGGACACAGTCATTGCTTCAGGCAAGGAGCATCAGCCTGAGATCTCAATGGGACACTATCAATGCTTCAGGTAAGGAGCATCAGACTGAGATCACAATGGGACACTATCAATGCTTCAGGTAAGGAACATCAGCCTGAGATCTCAATGGGACACTATCAATGCTTCAGGTAAGGAGCATCAGACTAAGGTCACAATGGGCCAGTCTCAAAATGGCTGCTGGACCACAAAATGGCTGCCAGAACACAAAATGGCCACCTCAACTTTAGCGCTTCACAGTTAGCAGTTTGAGGCCTTCAGGAAACCCTTAATGGAGGATGTAAGGTCCCTAAAGTCAGAAGTGACCCCAAATAGGATTTCCCAGCCTTAACAATACCTAAAGGTTTTCCTGATGCTCTAATATAGAGACTCCCTGAGATAGTCAGTATTCGCAAGCAAAGGAGGGCCAAGAGAGCCCTGGAGAGCCTTGCCTTGGGGTGGCTCTGGATCTCTGGTGCCACAACAAACTACAAATCCCAGGATTCCACAGGAAGGAGCCAGGAGAGTTAACACAGTTTCGAACTGGAATATTTCTGCAGTGCAGATACAGCCTGAGCTGGTTGTAAAAGGGTCGAAGCACCCAAGTCTGTTATTTACCTTCTTAATAATGGTTTTGCTTTCAAAAAATAAGCACTTTGTTTTTCTGTCTAATCCTTATTTTTGTTGTTGTTTGTTTGTTTCTATATTTGTTTGTTTCATTCTTGGTAATATGAGATGGTCTGGTTTGTCAGCTTCCATCATGCATAAAAATCTCTTAATAAGAAAACTGAAGAGACTTTTAAAAACTTCCAAAGGAGCTACTTTTGGCCTTTTTGGGGGAGAAGCCTCCTCTTAGAAGCCAAAGCCCAATGTTTGTGAAGAAGAAGAATAAGGCTTGTATTAAAACTATCCTCCCCATTTCTGGTCCCTTTTAAAACCCATTTTCCCCAGAAGGAGCAGAGCTGTGTAATACGAAAATCCTCTCAGAAAAGAGACACAAAAGACACACAGAGACACACTTCCTTCCTTTTGGCCCAAGGAGCCTGGGCTCCTTCTCTGGGCTTTGGCTTCTAAGAGGAGGCTTGTCCCCCAAAAAAGTATAGTTCAATCTTTTTTTCCAAGTGTACACTCGTCCCCCGGGTTACGAAATTAATTCGTTCCGGCGCTAATTTCGTAACCCGGAAGTCTTTCGTTAGCCGAATCCCCATAGGCGCTAATGGGGAAAAGCCGCGGCTTCGCCGCGGCTCCATTGAAAACAGCGCCGGCTTTTTTTCGCAAGCCGGGGAAACCTTCGTAACCCGGATATAATTAATTAAGGTATTTTTTTTCGTAACCCGGGAATTTCGTATCGCGGCGCGTTCGTATCCCGGGGTACCAGTGTATTCCCAACGGTCTATTTCACTTGCACAACCGATGTTTTGAGACCATCTGATCATAGTTTCTTTAATAACATTCTCTTATGTACAGATTTCAACAATACAATTATAAAATCTTGCTAATAAGGCATCTTTATTCAACATTATTTCCTGTTCCAGATCAGAGTCTGATTTGCCAATCCATATTGTTTTTTATCCATAAGGAAGAGCTCTCTTAATTGTCTGTAAAAGACACATGAAAGATCATAGCCCTGATCATTAGGATCTTCTTTGAGATGAATGTACTCCCCAAAATGATTTTCCTCTTTCAAAGCCTCCCTATTATAATTAGTGATGTCCCATTCAAACAATGGGAGAGAGATCTATCTAAATTTATTTGGAATGGGAAAAAGCCCAGAATTAAAATGAAAATATTGTATGATTCAGTGAATAGAGGGGGAATGGCACTTCCAAGTTTAAAATGGTAATACAAAGCATGCTCTTTAGATTGGATTCTGGATTGGGTAAGGTTAGAAAAAATTGAATTAAAATTTGGCTTACATGGATACTTAATCTATGACAAAATAAAATTAGATAAATTTTTTAATAATTGTATTATCAGAAAATCTTTATTACGGATCTGGCAAAAATTTAAGAGAAAGTGGTGTCCTAAATCCCCTTATGGGCATCAACGAACGAGGCTATGTTTGGGAGGGAGCAATATAAAAAGGATGATTGAGTGACTTACAATGACATTACTAAAATGGTTGAGGGAAATAGGATTATGAAAACACAGGAGGAATTACAAGATGAGGATATTATTAGTAACTGGTTTGCCTACAGACAAATCCGGGAACGCTTTCTAGTGGATACAAAAGAGGAAGGAATTGGGGAGGGTGACCTAAATCTAGAAAAGATTATAAAAGACCCCCCCCCCAAAAAAAAACAAATTTCAAATTTATATAAATTAATATTGGAATATGAATTAGAATCTGAAACAGTAAAAGAATTCATGATTAAATGGGCCAAAGATATAAATGAAACAATACAATTGGATGAATGGGAAAATCTTTGGAGGGGAAAAATAAAAAAATATGGTAAGTGGTGACGTAAAAGAAAACATATCTAAGTCCATGTATCGGTGGTACCTTACCCCACTTAGATTGGCAAAAATGTTTTAAAAAAATAAAAATTTGTGTTGGAAATGTAACAAAGAGACAGGTAGTTATTTACATATTTGGTGGAACTGTCCTACAGCAAAACAATTTTGGAAAAAGATACATATCGAAATGGAAAAAAAAAATTGGAATAAAGGGAAGACCGACCGTTAAATTTTACCTCTTAAATATATTTGACATCAAGGAATACGGTAAAGAAATACATGAAAAAGCATTATTGTATGCTTTGGCCACAGCTAGAGCTATATGTGCGAAGAATTGGAAGAAAGAGGAAAGTCCTGGAGTAGAAGAATGGAGATGGAAAATGTTAGATTTGTTTGAGATGGATAAACTGACACATTTGGTTAATGACAAAAATATGGAAGAATTTAATGATGAATGGGATATTTGGAAGTCATATCTGATTAGTGTGAAAGAGGATAAAATGTCTACTATAATAGAAACATAAGAAAAAGAATTAATAGCAGTGGAAATGTAAAACCAATACTATTGACTTTTAGAATGTAGAACGTATAGAAACTGTTTAGAAAAAGGGGTGCAAGTCATAACTAAGAGTGGAAATATTTAAGGATGGATAAGCGAATAATAAAAGGGAAAAGTAGAAAACGCTAATGTATTAGGATGTTTGAATAAGATATTTCTTTTTTATATAAGATTTAATAGGGGAAAAAGGATTTTGTAGAGTTCAGTTGAAATAATTAAGATAATAAAGAACGAACGAGAGAAGTCAGTAATCTAGGAAGTAACCAACTTCATTAAGAACTGAAGAAAAATATTTTATAGGATGTAGTGAAATGTATTTTAATTAATGTGAATAAGATTTTACTTTTTTCCTTTTAGAATGTTTAATAAAATTTATACTAAAAATAGAAGAAGAAAAGAGACACAAAAGATGCCCAAAGAGAGACACTTCCTCCCTTTTCGCCCAAGGAGCCTGGCCTCCTTCTGACTCTGGAGCCTCAGGAGAGAAAGAGAGGCCTCTGTTCAACTGAAGCCTCAGAGAAGGTTCTGGAATAATATTATCCACAGTCACAAGCAGCAGGAAATGGCCACTGGAACACGAAATGGCTGCCAGAACACAAAATGGCTGCCGGAACACAAAATATGAGTCTGTGGCAGGAGGCGAGGTCTTCCAGGTCCTCTGCCCCCATTGGCCAGCCTCAAAAAGAGACGGAGCTTCTGCTTCTCTATTTAGCTCTGTGTGCGGAAGAGAGAGCAGCAGAGTTTTAGAGGAAGAAAGAGATAGACAGACAGACAGGAAGGGGAGAGGGGGGGGTGAGTGAAGCAACAGCAGAGAGACAAGGCCTGGAACCACTAGGCTTCACTGCTGCACTGAGGTCCTGCTGGGCCTGGCTTGGTTCTACTGCTGCTGCTTTTCTTTAGCCACTGCCATTAAGGTGGGGATAAAGGAGGCCAGCAGCCCTTCTAGGCATGGCACACTCTCTCTGAAGGTGGGACTCCCCAAAGGGGATTTTAATGCTTTTAATGGTGGCTCTCATGCTCTAGCAAAGATGATGATGATATCAGGCCTAGGGGAGGGATGGAGCTGCCGCCTTAATCATCATTAATGCCACCATCGCTGGGCATTCTTGCTTTGCACCACTGTAATGGCCATGGCTCAGTGCTATGGAACTCTGGGAATGTTCTTTTGGTTTGGCATTTTAGGTGTTGTTAAGGTTTGGAAATCCTGGTTAAGGACCCTTCTGACTTTGAGGCTCTTTCGTCCTCCATTTTGGGTTCCCAGAAGGCCAGAACTTCCAACTGCCAAGTGCTGAGGCAGAGGCAGCCATTTTGTGTTCCGGTGGCCATTTTGTTCTGCTTGTGACTGTGGGGAATAATGTTCCAGAACCTTCTCTGAGTCTCAGTTGAACAGAGGCCTCTCTTTCTCTCCTGAGGCTCCAGAGTCAGAAGGAGGCCAGGCTCCTTGGGCCAAAAGGAAGGAAGTGTGTCTCTTTGTGTCTCTTTTCTGAGAGGGTTTTCTGATTACACAACTCTGCTCCTTCTGGGGAACATGGGTTTTACAAGGGATCGGAAATCGGGAGGATAGTTTTAATACAAGCCTTATTAGTATTATTCACAAACATTAGGCCTTAACTACTATCCCTGTTTTTATTAACTGTTTCCATAACTGTCCAATAATTTAATGGTATTTTATTTTGGATGGGAGTGTTAGGGTTAGGGTTTTGGATATCATGAAACATGTTTTTATTGTATTGTATGGATATTTTTTATTGTAAGCTGCTAAAAGGTAGCCATTCTTGTGTAGTACAGTGGTACCCCGGGATACGAAAGCACCGCCTTACGAAATTCCCGGGATACGAAAAAATCCCATAGGAAAAAACTGTTCCGGGTTACGAAGGTTTTTTCGGGTTACGAAAAAAATTTTGGTGCTTTTCGGCGCTATTTCGCACGAAATCGCGGCTTTCCTGCGCTAGCGCCTATGGCTTTTTCGGGTTGTGAAATCTTTCGGGTTACGAACGCGGCGGCGGAACGAATTAATTTCGTAACCCGAGGTACCACTGTAATTGTCTTGTGATTAACTCCCACAACAGCCTTGTAAGGTAGGCTTCATAGGCTCCTAGGGCTGGAAGGGAGCTCCAAGGGCCAAACAGTCAGCCCCATTCTGCCCTCCAAGTCCTCCGAAGAGATGGCCATCCAGCCAGAGACTCCGCCAGTGCGCTTTGAGGCAGCGTCTCCCATAGATTTGCCAACAGGTCATGGGGCTCACAGTCCCATGGGAAACGGTCCTTGCCTCCCCCTTTGGGAAAGGAGACTCCCTCAGTCTCTGGACTATTTACTACCAGGAGTTACTATGGCTGTGACTCAGAGGAGCTTCCTAGGCATTGTCACCTTCTGCCCTCCATGGCCGTTTGCCATGTGGTCTATTCCAACTATTCCAAATAATAAACTGTATTATTATTATTTAAGCCAACACTGTAATTTTTTTCCTTCATAAAAGCACAATATATTTTCTAAGCAAAAACTAACTCTGTTTTCTGGGTCCCCTTTCTTTCGTTATAATAAGCTACATATCTTTCAAATCATGAGTAATTCAATGGTCAGTTGACCTCATTTCCTTTCCAAATCATCAATTACCTTTTCCCATACCTCCAAAAATTTGTACGATTTTCTATCTCTAACTGTCTTGTTAATTTGTCTAGCTCCAGTACCTCAAAGAGCTTTCTCAAGCACTCCTCAGTGTCCGGGACTTTGTTATTGTTCCAAGACTTCACATATGCAATTCTGGCTGATGAAATCATATAAAATAACACACATCTATATTTTCTTTCCAAATCGTCATCTATCATGTTTAACAAAAATATCTCAGGCTTATTATCCAATTTAATCTCCAATGTTGTCTTAATTACTCTGTGGATTTTGGACTAACATTTTGCTGCTTTCCTGCACTTCCACCAGAAATGGTATAAGATTCCCTTCTTCCTGGGACACTTCCAGCGTTTATTACTGGTGTTCCCATATATTTTACAATTTTTTTCCGGTGTCAAATACCAGCGGTAACATATTTTATAGTAGTTTTCCTTTATTTCTTCACACAAGGTATAATTTATTATTTTGGACCACGTATCTTCCCATTGTTTTAAATCTAATGATCTACCAAAACCTTGTGCCCCAGACACCATGTTAACCTTTACAATTCCCACTTCAGTGTAATATTTTAATATACATTTATAAAGTGCAGATATTGTAACACAATTCTTTGACCATAGGATGTCTTCTAGCTCATATTTGTTGATACCTATCCCAGAAGTTTGTTGATTAATTTGGAACCGCTCTTTGAGTTCCTGTTTGACTGAAATCCTTTGTGAGGCCAAAAAACCTTGAATATCTCAGGAAGGCTATCTCCCAAGGCCCTCTTTCCATTCTTTCCCTCAGTCTCTCTCTCTCTCCCTGAAGGCCTCAAACTGACAACAGCCAAGCACTGAGGAAGAGGCAGCCATTTTGTATTCTGGCAACTGTCTTGTATTCCAGCGGCCATTTTGTGCTGCTTGTGAGTTTGGGGAATAATGTTCCGGAACCTTCTCTGAGGCCTCAGTTGAACAGAGGCCTCTCTTTCTCTCCTGAGGCTCCAAAGAGAGACGGAAGCCAGGCTCCTTGGGCCAAAAGGAAGGCAGTGTGTCCTTTTGTGCCTCTGGCCCTCCATTTTGAAGGGAGGGAGGGAAGGAAGGCAGGAAGGCAGGCAGGCAGGCCTGTGGGGGTCTGAGGAAGGGCAGGCAGGGGATTCAGGGCCAGTGGGGAGGCTGGGCTTTGGGAGCTGGGAGAGAGAGGTGGGGAAAGAGACCCTCCCTTTGGGCCCTAGCTGGGGAGGGTCCACCAGTTCTTGTCTCCCCCTTTGGGAAAGGAGACCCTCTCAGCCCCCTGGACTCGCTTCTGCCTCTCATTCCTAGAATGGCTGGGACTCAGAGGAGTTTCCTAGGCATTGTCACCTTCTGCCCTCCATGGCCATTGGCACTGACCTTTCCCCATTGCCTTCCCTCCCTCAGCCCTGTGGACCTCCTCCTTCGCACTCAGAGCAACCCTTCTCTACGGCTGAGGAGACAGCCTCTGACCCAGGGAAGCTCCGGCCATAAAGGACTGCAGAAGAGCCCTTTCTGGGGCTGCAGGAATCAGGGCCTTTGTACTGAAGGCAGGCCTTTATTCCTGGAGCTGGAAGAGGACCTTTGTTTGAATGTTTCAGTCCAGGATTGTGTGGAAGGGTTGCAGCTGAGAGAGTAAGGCCATACTTTGCAGGAATAAAGTCCCAAATTCAGCCTAACCCTAGTCTCTTTTCTCAGGAACTTCACCTCAGCCTCCTTCTACACTGGTTTGGGATATCTTTTGCTGGAAGTGACCCAAGTGCATAGCCACTAGGATCCCCCTGCCCACCTGATGGCTGACACAGAGGCCAAGCGGAGGGAATTGGGCTCCAAGAAGAAGAGGCTGCCAAGGTACAACTCTTTGGTAAGCTGCCATCCTGACTATTAGTTTCATCTGTGTCACTGCTGGTCCAGCTCATGAAAGCAAGCGGAGAACATACTGTCCCAGTTTGTCAGACAGAGTCCTGCTTAATCCTCAGTCACCTGATTTTTTCAGGGGCTTTGAAAATATCCTATTTCTCTCTCCTCCTCCCACTTTCCCCCTTCTCCTCAGGTCAGTTCAGTTGCTGCAAAATGTGTTCCAAGTTCAAAAGACATGTGCATCCCATCAGTTCAAAAGCGGGGAGAGGGGAGGAGAGAAGGGGGCAGGGTCTTGCCCTTGCCAGGAGTCGGAGGCAAAAGCAAATTGTTGTACCCTTCCTTGCTTGTGTGAGCTTCATCATTAACAACTTTGGCCATCTTGTTCCCCTTATGGTGTGGTTTGTCCACATATGTCTTGCTTTCCTCAATGTACTATATATGTTGGGATAGTCAGTATCCTAATCAATCAATAATATTCCAGAAATGGCCTAAATTATATTGTTTTTCATATTGCATATTATATTGAAAGATTCGAGACAAACTGGATCTCAAAGGCTGTAGCTTTTTGCTTGCTTGCAGAATTTAAAGTTTATTTTCTGGACTGAATTCTAAAGTGATGAAATAATATTTGCAATGCACCATGTGCTTTCCTCCCCTTTTGCTTAGTCACTCTCTGGATGAGGGCTATTTTCTGTTGCAGGTGACCTTTGCGGATGTGGTGGTATATTTCACCGAGGAGGAATGGAAACTATTGACAAAGAAGCAGAAACTTATGTACAGCTATGTGATGATGGAGAACTACGAGAATGTGGCCTCTGTGGGTAAGGAACCTGAATCCATTGCCCTTCCTATGAAGACTGAGGGCCCTTTCATAATTCACTGTCAGAGTGCTTTGTTTCCACTTTAAAATTATAGAATCAAATCAACTTTCTGACAGTAAGGACTATTTGATAGTGGAACACAATCCTTCCTCGGAGTGTCGTGGAGTCTCCCTCCTTGGAGGTCTTTAAACAGAGACTGGATTGCCATCTTTCAGGGATGCTTTGATTGAGAGTTCCTGCATGGCAGGGGATTGGACTGAATGGCCCTTGTGGTCTCTTCCAACTCTACGATTCTATGATTCTATGATCAGTTATGAGTAATATCTATGAAGGAGGAAAAGGGGACACAAAACCTGCTTTTTCTCTAATGTTTCTTTTCCATCCTGAGCTTGCTTAGCTCCATGATTGATTCAAGAGGCCCTTTGTTACCCAAAATACTGGAGTCTGGGGAGGATACCCGCAAGTGCTATGCTTTTAGGGGAATTTGGTACTTAGCTCAATAGAACGAGATAGTTTTACTGGGGCAACAGTGACCTCTGGATCCAGCCCAGCTATAGCAGGTCCTGAATCAAACAGTACGTCAGAGGCATTTGAAATAGGTTTTGTGTTTTATTTAGGGGAAAGCAAAATACATAGACACACATACTATATATATAAGTGTTCAAGATCTAGGTAACAAAGGTGGGAGTGGTGAATAGATGTTAAAGGTATGTATTACCTATCCAGAGCTTTATTCCAATTGTTGAGGATTTGGAATGGGGAGAGGTCAGTAGTTCCTGTGACAATTGGGGTTGGTGAGTGCATTGAGGTGCTTAGCCAAGAAAATAAACAGAGTGGCTGTCTGTAACTGGACTGACACTGAAGAACAGCAAGTTGAGCCTGATATTTATACTGAAATTGGTGCTTGGGGCAGAAACTGAGGGTTCAGAAAGGTTTATATCTCTTTAGAATATTTCCTGGGTGGGGAAAGAATGGCGTGAACACGAATTGAATGCAGTGGGTGTTTGATGCAAATACCTCAGACAAAAGGGATTACCACATTGCCTCTCAGATCCTTGTTGGCTCTGAATTTCGATCGCGTTCACAATCCAATGTACACTACAATCTGAGAGTGACGCTCCCAGATGCAGTTCAACAATAACATGGCAGAGTATGGAAGCAAATATCTAGATAGGTATTGGCAATACACTGACCACTTTCCACACTTAAAAATAAGTCACAGACACAGTAGATTTCATTCAAGTCCTTGGAAGTTCTTTATCTTGACTTACAAAATAATACAAATAAATAAATGAATAATTTATTACGGCACATGGCCAGCTTAAAAAAACAAACAAAGTAAAAACAAGTATTACAAAGCATCACAATAAGTAAACTGCATTCTAGCAATAAGGGTAAACATCAGTTCATAAAATGAACTCCTAAACCTTGCAGGTAAAAATTGTCCCAAATACTGTAACTTTGAGAAATATAGACTTAAAACAGTAGACTGACTCTAGGTCATAATTATTTCAAGATAGAATCATAGAATCATAGAGTTGGAAGAGACCACAAGGGCCATCCAGTCTAACCCCTGCCATGCAGGAAATCCAAATCAAAGCATCCCCAACAGATGACCATTCAGCCTCTGCTTAAAGACCTCAAAGGAAGGAGACTCCACTGCACTTCGAGGAAGGAGTGTGTTTCACTGTCGAACAGCCCTTACTGTCAGGAAGTTCCTCCTAATGTTGAGGTGGAATCTCTTTTCCTGTAGCTTGCACCCATTGCTCTGGGTCCTAGGCTCTGGAGCAGCAGAAAACAAGCTTGCTCCCTCCTCCACATGATATCCCTTCAAATATTTAAACAGGGCTATCATATCACCACTTAACCTTCTCTTCTCTAGGCTAAACATCCCCAGCTCCCTAAGTCATTCCTCGTAGGGCATGGTTTCCAAATCCTGCACCATTTTAGTTGCCCTCCTTTGGACACGCTCCAGTTTCTCCACAACCTTTTTAAACTGTGGTGCCCAGAACTGGACACAATATTCCAGGTGGGTCCTGAACAAAGCAGAATAGAGTGGCACTATTACTTCCCTTGATCTAGACACTATACTTCTATTGATGCAGCCTAAAATTGCATTGGCTTTTTTAGCTGCTGCGTCGCACTGTTGACTCATTTTCAACTTGTGGTCTATTTGGACTCCTAGATCCCTTTCACACGTAATTTCATTCATCCAGGTGTCGCCCATCCTATATCTGTGCATTTCATTTTTCCGCCCTAAGTGCAGTATCTTACATTTCTCCGTGTTGAATTTCATTTTATTAGCTTTGGCCCAGCTTTCTACTCTATTCAGGTCATCTTGAATTTTGATCCTGTTCTCTGGAGTATTAGCTACTCCTCCTAATTTGGTGTCATCTGCAAATTTGATAAGTATGCCTGTCATCCAAGCCATTGATAACGATGTTGAATAGCACTGGGCCCAGGACAGAGCCCTGTGGAACCCACTGGTCACTTCTCTCCAGGATGAAAAGGAGCCATTGTTGAGCACCCTTTCGGTTCGGCCGGTCAACCAATTACAAATCCATGTAACAGTTGCCTTGTCTAGCACACATTTTACAAGCTTGTTTGCAAGAATGTCATGGGGAACTTTGTCAAAGGCCTTACTGAAATCAAGATATACTATATCCACAGCATTCCCTTCATCTAACAAGTTGGTAATTTTATCAAAAAAAGAGATCAGGTTTGTCTGGCATGACTTCTTTCTCTGAAACCCATGTTGACTTTTTGTGATTATGGCATTGCTTTCTAGATGTTCACAGACTCTCTGTTTAATGATCTGCTCTAGAATCTTTCCTGGTATTGATGTCAGACTAACTGGACGATATTTCATGGTTGTTTCTTCATCAGTTTCAAAAAAATTCTGCGACAAATAATCACATCTGCACAGTATCTGGCAACTTAAACAGTTACCTGATCCTAATAATGCAAATATTTGCAAGCTCTCCTCTCCAACTTCCATCAACTTCACCATCTCTTGTTCACACCAATCCAATCCAAACCAATTCGCATGTGAGCTGTATACTGTATTGGCTGTGAGGCAACTCCTGGAGCCAAACACCATGAAGTGACCTCTGCAGTTGGTTTGCATCATGCCTTGGGCTCTGACTCTGTACTCTATGGCAGTCTCACAGGATATGATGCCACCTGTCAATCAAAGTATTTTTGCACATGGTTAATGGAATATTTTTTCAACAGTTCTTTGACTTTCTGCTTCCACTGTTTCCCTCAAGGCAGTCCCCATCCAGTCTCTTCTTTGCTAGCTGCTATGAGTAAGGACACAGTCGTTCCATGGATTTAGGGTATCTGGAACAGGATTATGCTCGGGTCACTCACACCAACTTTATTAATTTACTGTCAAATAGGGAAAGGTAAATGGGGGCTAAATCTGGGGGTAACACCCTCCTCTCTTAACTCTGATTTTCACTTATCTGTCATTGTCCTTCTTTACAGAAGAACTTGTGAGTCAAGAGAGAGTCCACACAGGAGAGAAACCATTCAAATGCCAGCATTGTGGGAAAGGTTTTTCTCGGAAGTCAGTCCTAATGACACATCAGAGAGTCCACACA
>JACSCI010000926.1:1818-15389 GCA_016801065.1 Sceloporus tristichus
TCATAATTGTCCATCATTACATAATTGTACAAAAGTTTCTGTTTCTTTGTCAATAGTTTCCATTCCTCCTCAGTGAAATATACTGCCACATCTGCAAAGGTCACCTGAAATAGAAAATAGCCCTCATCCAGAGAGTGACTAATAAAAGGGGAGGAAAGCACATGGTGCAGCCCAATATTATTTCATCACTTCAGAATTCACTCCAGGAGATAAACTTTAAATTCTATCAGAAAAAAAAAAAAAAAAAAAAAAAAACCCTACTGCCTTCCCCCCCTTTTTTTTATTGTGATAATACATCTTTTTTTTTTTACAAAGTTTGCATGTTTACAACAAGATAAATAAAAACATATATAAACAAGCTATAAATCTGTCATATATTAGGCTTATACCTGATAACTCTCCACAAGAAACTGTATAATTTTATCTTTTAATACAACATCTTATTCCTCTATCTCTAGGTATGAATAGAAAGGTTTTGTTTCTTGTACCTCTCCTTACTGAGCAGCCGCTAAATAAAGTCTTATAGCTTCCCAATCCTTTCCCCATTTAACCATATCCTTCTTGTTTATTAATGCTGTTAATCTGTCTAGATCTTTCAATTCCCGGATTTCGTTTTGCCAAGTCTCTATTTGTGGGGTTATTAAGGTAATTTCCAGTTCTTTGCTATTATCCTTCTGGCAGCCGATATTAAGTATAATAATATTTCCCAATATTTCCTTTCTTCCTCTGGGTCTAGTAATGAGGTCTTGTTTAACAGATATATTTCTGGTCCAAACTCAAAATCAATTTTTAATATTAATTTTATTTCCAAATGAATCTTCACCCAAAATGACTTTATATATGTGCATTGCCACCACATAATCAAATATGTACCTATTTCTTTTTGGCATCTCCAACACCGGTTATCCTTTAATTTATAATTTTTTCTAGTGAGAATGGTGTTTGATACCATCTATTTACAACTTTAAAATAATTTTCTTTTATTGTTTGTTTTTAATCTAGCTTTCCCCCATTTTTCCAAGTCTAAATTGTATCCCAACTCTTGTGCCCATTTTATCATTGAATCTTTAATTTCCACTTCTTCTAGGGATCTTTTCAGTAAGATGTTATATATTTTACATAATATATTTTTTTCATTAATATAATTTCTAATTTGTTATATTCTTTCCCAAAACCAAATAAACTCTCATCCTTTGTAAATCTTTCATTAAGCTGAATATAATTCAACCAATTCATATGACCTATTTTAGTTATGATTTCTTCCTTTAACCTTAATATAACATTTCTTTCATTATTATTATTATTATTATTATTAACCTTTATTTATAAAGCGCTGTAAATTTATCATTAGTTAATATGTTTCTGTACCTTATCCATTTCTGATCTTTTCCCCGTTGGCCTAAAAAAGCCTCCTTTGGGGAAACCCAAAGTGGAAGTCCAATGTAAAACATTTTTTCACAGTTAACCAGTTATTAATGAAAGGTTTCCTCAATAGATGTTCATTAAAGACTTTGTCCCATTGTGTCCATCATATGAGACGAATACAAAAAAGCTACTGCCTTTGAGATCCAGTTTGTCTCGAATCTTTTAAATATAATATAAAATATAATAAAAAATATAATTTAGGCCATGGCTGGGATACTGAGGATGGATTAGGATACTGACTGTCCCAACACATATGTAGTACATTTAGCTACAAAAGAATTATGGGGCATTTAGCCATTTCTTGCCAAATTTCGGAGGCAAATGTCATTTTTAAAAACCAGTTCTGGGGAGCACTCTGGGCTTGAGGGCCACTGGGCCCACCCCCAATTTAGATCCAGAGATGGTCTCCCATATCCCCAACCTTTTACAAACAGGAAAAGCAAGGAACATGTGGACAAGCAACACCAGAAAGTGGTGAGTATGGCCAAAGTTGTTTATGAGGAAGATCACATAAGCTAGGAAGGGCACAGCAGTTTGCTTTTGTCTCAGCCTCCTGGCAAAGGTAGATCCTGGCAACTTATCTCCTCTCCTTTTTCCCCTTTTCAGTTGATGGGGTGAAAACTCCTTGGAAGTCATTTTGCAGCAACTGAAGTGAGTTGAGGAGAAGGGGGAAAGTGGGAGGAGGAGAGAGAAACCATGACATTTTTTAAAACCCCTGAGAAAGTGGGGTGACAAAGAATTAACCAGGACTTTTTCTGCCAAACTGGGACAATATGTTCCCCACTTGCTTTCATGAGCTGGCCCAGAAGTGACACAAATTAAACTAATAGTCAGGATGGCGACTCACCAAAGAGTTGTACTTGGACAGCCTCCTTCTCTTGGAGCCATTCTCCATCTGCTTGGCCTCTGTGTTGGCCATTAGGTGGGAAGGGAGGGGAGGTGTCCTGGTGGTCTTGCACTTCGGTCTTTTCCAGCAAAATATGCCGCAAAGCTGTGTAGGAGGAGGCCGAGATGAAGTTCCTGAGAAAAGAGATTAGGGTTAGGCTTGGTTTGTCAAGAAACCCTGCATCACTCAAAGACACAGTGAACAGCTTGCTGCTAGTGAGATACACAGGTGCCATATGCCTCCTTTGGGCAAATGCAGAGATGGGTATCCCCTTCCTCCCTCTGCACCAAACAAAGCCCCATGGACCTAGCATAGATTCACTGCAGCTCCCCTACACAACAGATACTCCATGTTAAAACGCTTTTGACATTGCTATATTGAACAGCACGTGAGGCAACATGTTAATGTATGGCGCCAGATTCTCCACCTTGACTGTAGTCAGTAGATTGTGAGCTGAAGAAACACCTGTCACTTTCTCAATGAGCAGAGGGACACTTTAGTCTTCTCTCAGATGAGGCTTTTATGCATATAAGAAGTTCCACTGTGTACAACACTATATACATCGACACCCTCCACCATCCACACCAGTAACAACCCACTCTGAGGCCACACTGTCTGACTCTTCCTCAGTGACAGTTGAGAATGACAGTTGACAGTTGCATCAACATTCCAATGAGTCACTGTTTAAATGCTGACACATCTAACTGCCACTAGAGCTGTCAATGACTTCCACAACAGCTCCACCTAGTGGCCACATGCCTATCATTTCCTCAGACCTGTTCACCATGGTCCTGACACTCCATGCCTTGTGAGAGTGGAGGGGGTCAGGGGATGGGGAATTGGAGAGGACCCTGGCTATGTCCCTGGAGCTAGATGTGAAATGAGCGCATCATCTGCTGAAACCTCCTGACCTCCCCAGTGGCCCTCAGAGGAGAATGCCTTCCTTTGGCTTCTGGCTAGAGAAACACAGCTGGAGGCTTCTCCAATGCCTCGCACCCAACACTTTCATCAGGCATGGAATGACCATGGAGCATGGCTTCCACAATTCCCATGTTTCATTTTGTATTCCTTCTAATTTCACATCTACAGTATTTTAAACCTCTCCCTCATTTGATGATAAAGATACCAGGGACAATCTAGGCCAGATTCTTGAGGTTCTTCTTGTGTTTTGATCTCTAGTTTTCCTTGCGATTCTTTCAGGACATCCTTGTATCTTAACCATTTAGTTTTCTGGATACTTTTCCTCTCGAAAAGAGCTTCATGCGGCAAACACCATAAATTTTGGACATATTCTACACTTGCTTTTCCCCCAGATATTCAATAGAGCTTTTCTTATGAAATGATTAGTGCTTTCTTTATGAACTTCCTCTTTACCGTAAATTAGGAATCCATGCCACCCAAATCTTAAATGTTTACCCTCCAGACATAACAACTGTTCATTCTCTAACATAAACCATTCTCTAATCCAAACTAAACAACAAGCAGCATAATAAAGTTTTGAGTTTGGTAAACCCAGCCCTCCTCTACTTTTGTCATCACAAAGTATTTTCGTTTTTATCCTGGCTCTTTTTTTAATTCCAAATGAATTTTGAGATTTCCTTTTGCCAGAGATTCAAGGGTTTTTCATTCTGGATGAAGGGTTTCGCTTGAAACAGAAACAGTCTTTCAGGAAGGAAACTCATTTGGATCAGTGATATTGTTCCTAATAGCAATAAGTGTAATTTCCCCCATTTTTCTAGGCCTTTTCTGATTTCCTTCCATGTGTCTCATAGTTATTGTGAAATGGATCTCAGTTTTTATTTGTTAACTTTATTCCTAGATATTTAACTTTCTTTCCCACTTTAAATCCACTAATTTCTTCCTGAATTTGTTCTTCCTTTTCCCCATATTTTTTGTTATTCGTGTTGTTTTGTGTCTGTTTCCTTTTAGTCCTGAAACATATTCCAATCCCACTATTACATCCATCAATTGTCTTGTGCTCTTTTCTGGGTTCTCCAGGGAATACAAATGTCGGCTGAGAAGACTCTCATTTTAAACTCAGTTGTTTTTAATTTTTATTCCATTGATCTTATTTTCTAATCTTATCCTATTATTTAGTGCTTCAAGGAACAGAATGAACAAAAGGAGTGAAAGTGGGAAAGCTTGCCGTTTACCTTTAGAAATCTTAAATTCTTGTTTTTTTATAGTTAATAATTAGTGTGGCTCTTTGACCTTTATACATTGCCTTTATCCATCATAAATAAGAAGCTCCTATTTCGATTTTTTCAAGTGTCGCAAATAACATATCCCATCCTATGTTATCGAAGGCCTTTTCTAAATCAACAAAGATAAGTGCAAGTTATTTTTTATAAACCCAGTGAACCAAACACCTCACAAAGCTCTAGTAAACACCACATACACACAGTCCCTATAAAAAGGACTCACTGGCGCACTGTGTGTTTGGGGTCTGGAAATCTCACTTCCACCTTCTGGGAAGACAATGCTGCCAGAGACTGAATTTGGGACTTTATGCCTGCAAAGCATGGGCTCACTCTCTCAGCTGCAGCCCTTCCACACAATCCTGGACTGAAACATTTAAAGCTCCAGGAATAAAGGCCTACCTTCAGTACAAAGACCCTGATTCCTGCAGCCCCAGAAAGGCCTCTCCTGCAGTCCTTTATGGCCGGAGCTTCCTCGGGTCAGAGGCTGTCTCCTCAGCCGTAGAGAAGGGTTGCTCTGAGTGCGAAGGAGGAGGAGGTCCACAGGGCTGAGGGAGGGAAGGCAATGGGGAAAGGTCAGTGCCAATGGACATGGAGGGAAGAAGGTGACAATGCCTAGGAACCTCCTCTGAGTCCCAGCCATTCTAGGAATGAGTGGCAGGACTGAGTCCAGGGGGCTGAAGGCTCTCCTTTCCCAAAGGGGGAGGCAAGGACAGGTGGACCCTCCCCAGCTAGGGCCCAAAGGGAGGGTCTCTTCCCCACCTCTCTCTCCCAGCCCCTAAAGCCCAGCCTTCCCACTGGCCCTGGGTCCCCTGCTTCCCCTTCCTCAGACCCCCCAGGCCCCTCCCTCCCTCCCTCCCTCCCTCCCTCCCTTCCTTCGCCCCAAAATGGAGGGCAAGAGTCACAAAGAGGCACACTTCCTTCCTTTTGGCCCAAGGAGCCTGGCCTTCTTCTATCTCTGGAGCCTCAGGAGAGAAAGAGAAGCCTCTGTTCAACTGAGGACTCAGAGAAGGTTCTGGAACAATATTCTACACAGTCACAAGCAGCACAAAATGGCTGCCAGAAAACAAAATGGCTGGGTCTGCCTGAGTAGTACATATTCTAAGGAGATGATTATTATAAATAACAAAATATAACTGAAATATAAGTCATACAAGATATTAAGAATCTTACAGGTAGAATATTTGTAAGTATATAATATTCAATTCATACAAGCTATTAAAAAAAACCAAATAGACCTAAGTGTCCAATTCTGAGACTGACTTCCAAGATCCGCTCTTTAACTCTCTCTCTCTTGATCTCCAACTGACACAATTCCCCCAACTGTCTCTTGGTCTCTCAGGCCTTATATCTCCTTCTCACGGAAGCTTCCAGAAGTACCTTTATCTTGCTCTCTGATTGGTCAAGAGAGCCTTCCGTAGCAGTGATGTCATTCTGTATTTGCATAAACCTCCCTTTACTGCCTGAAGAAGACCTCCATTGACTGGAGCCCAGTCATTACATTTTCCCAAGGCAAGGCTTGCACCTATTTCCCAATGTTGTTCTTGGGGTCTGCCTTCCAGTTGCTTCCAGGTCTTATGGTGACCTTATGGGAGTCTCTGAAGGGGTTTTCTTGGCAGGTTTCTTCAGAGTGGGTTTCCCATGGCCATCCTCTGAGGCTGAGAGAGTGTGACTTGCCCAAGGCATCAGTTCTTTTGGAAGCCTTTTTGCTTTACCTTCTAGAAGGCAGCTGAAGTGTTGCTTCTTGCTCTGAAGAATCAGAGGAACCTTCTGGCATCCAAAAGGCTAACACTCTCTGGAGTTATGTCTGATAATATGTATATATGCATGCTCATTTATTAAAAGGTTTATAGTGCACCCCATATCATAGAATCTCATAGCTATGTCCCTTAATAGCAGTTAACCAAATTAAACAGTATATAAGACAAAAACATGAAACAAGCTAGACAAGAGGGCTCTGGGTCACCACCCGGCCCTTCCATGGTGGTAGCAGTGGGGGCCTGCAGGCCGAGTTGGACAGGAGGCCTCTGGTGCTGCTCCTCTGCCTCCTCTTCGCTGCCACTGCCTCCATCACTGCCATCTCTGCAGAAGGGCCAGATGGTGGACTGGAGGCCTCTTGGCCTCCAACAGCCCCACGTGGTCTATCCCCAGACCATGGCGGCGGGGAGGAAAAAAGTTGGCAAGGACAGGGAAGGAGAGGGATTTTTCTCCCCAATGTCAGCACGCGTGGACTTGAGCATATGCGGATTTTGGTATACGCGGGGGAGGGAGGGTGTGTGTGGAACAGATCCCCCTTGTATACCAGGGGCCCACTGTATTCACAAGCAAAGGAGAACCAAGAGAGCCCTGGAGAGCCTTGGCTTGGAGTTGCTCTGGATCTCTGCTGCCGCAACAAACTACAAATCCCAGGATTCCACAGGATGGAGCCAGGATAGTTAACACAATTTCAAACTGGAATATTTCTGCAGTGCAGATACAGCCTGAGCTGGTTGTAAAAGGGTAGAAGTACCCAGGTCTGGTTTTAGCCATCTTAATAATGGTTTTACTTTCAAAAAATAAGCACTTGTTTTTCTGTCTAATCTTTATTTTTATTGTTGTTTGTTTATTTCTATATTTGCTTGTTTCATTCTTGGTAATATGAGATGGTCTGGTCTACCTCCTTCGTTCTTGCATAAAAATCTTTTAATAAGAAAACTGGAGAGACTTTTAAAACCTCCCAAAGGAGCACCTTTTGGCCTTTTTTTTGGGGGGGGGGGGGAATCCTCCTCTTAGAAGCCAAAGCCCAATGTTTTTGAATAATAATAATAATAATAATAATACTATCCTCCCATTTCTGATCCCTTTTAAAACTCATGTTTCCCAGAAGGAGCAGAGCTGTGTAATAAGAAAACCCTCTCAGAAAAGAGACACAAAAGGTGGTAGCAGTGGGGGCCCAAGGAGCTGGGCTTCCTTATCACTATAAAGCCTGAGGGAAAGAAAGAGAAGCCAATGGTCAGTTCAACTGAGGCCTCAGAGAAGGTTCCGGAACATTATTCCCCACAAGCAGCACACAAAATGGCTGCCAGAAAACAAAATGTCTGCCAGAACACAAAATGTGAGTCTGGGGCAGGGGGCGGGGTCTTCCAGCTGTTCTGCCCCCATTGGCCAGCCTCAAAAAGAGGTGGAGCTTCTGCTTCTCTATTTAGCTCTGCTTGCAGAAGAGTGAGAGAGGAGAGAGCAGTAGAGTTTTAGAGGGAGAAAGAGATAGAGAAGAAGGAGAGAGAGAGAGAGGAGTGAAGTGACAGCAGAGAGAGAAAGCCTGGAACCACTAGGCTTCACTGCTGCCCTGAGGTCTGGCTGGGCCTGGCTTGGTTCTACTGCTGCTGCTGCTGCTTTCCTTTGGCCACTGCCATTAAGGTGGGGAGGAAGGAGGCCCAGCAATCCTTCTAGGCATGGCTCACTCTCTCTGAAGGGGATTTCAATGCTTTTAATGGTGGCTCTCACGCTGTAGCAAAGATGATGATGATGATGATGATGATGATGATGATGATGATGATGATGATGATATCAGGCCTGGGGGGGGATACAAATGCCTCCAGACCTTAATCATCACTAATGCCACCTTCCTGGGCCTTCTTGTTCTGCACCACTGTAATGGCCATGGCTCGGTGCTATGGAACTCTGGGAATGTTCTTTTGGTTTGGCATTTTAGGGGTTGTTAAGGTTTGGAAATCCTGTTTGAGGACCCTTCTGACTTTAGGGCCCTTTCATCCTCCATTTTGGGTTCCCTGAAGGTTCAAACAGCCAACTGCCAAGCTTTGAGACAGAGGCAGCCATTTTGTATTCTGGCGGCCATTTTGTGCTTCTTGTGACTGTAGGGAATAATGTTCCAGAACGTTCTCTGAGGCCTCAGTTGAACAGAGGCATCTCTCTCCTGAGGCTCCAGAGAGAGAAGGAGGCCAGGCTCCTTGGGCCAAAAGGAAGGAAGTGTGTCTCTTTGTGTGTCTTTTTTGTCTCTATTCTGAGAGGGTTTTCTTATTACACAGCTCTGCTCCTTCTCGGGAACATGGGTTTTAAAAGGGATCAGAAAAGGGGAGCATAGTTTTAATACAAGCCTTATTATTATTGTTCTTCACAGACATTGGGCTTTGGCTTCTAAGAGGAGGCTAGTCCCCCAAAAAGGCCAAAAGTGGCTCGTTTGGGAGGTTTTAAAAATCTCCACAGTTATCTTACTAAGAGATTTTCACTCAAGAAAGAAGCCATCTCAAATGACCAAATAAAAATAGAAAGAAACAAGAACAACAAAAATAAGGATTACAGACTAAAACAAACTACTTATTTTTAAAAAGGAAAACCATTATTTGGAGAGTAAAAACAAGACTTGGGTGCTTCTATCCTTTTACAACCGATTTAGTCTGTATCTGCTCTAGAGAAATAATCCGGTTCAAAACCACTTTAATTTCCTGGCTCCGTCCTGTGGAATCCTGGGATTTGTAGTTCATTGCGGCAGAGAAGGCTAAGTATCCCAAAGGTAGAATCCCAGGATTCCATAGCACTGAGCGGTTAAAGTGGTGACAAAGTGCCTTATTTCTGCAGTGTGGATGCGGCCTTCTTTGGAAAGGGGATGGTGCTGGGGATAATCACTGGGGGCCTCTGGAGGTTTCAGAAGATGATTTATTTATGATGCAGTCAGTTCACATCTAGCTACAGGGACATAGCCAGGGCCCTCTCCAATTCTCCATCCCCTCATCCTTCATCACTCTAATACGGCATGGAGTAACTGTTGTGTAGGAGAGCTGCAGTGAATCTATGCTAGGTCCAGGGGGCTTTGGTTGGAGCAGAGGGAGGAAGGGGATGCCCACCTCTGCATTAGCCCAAAGGAGACATATGTCACCTGCGTATGTCACCAGCAGAATGCTGTTCTCTGTGTCTTTGAGTGCTGCAGGGTTTCTTGCCAAGCCAATCCTAACCCTGGTCCCTTTTCTCAGGAACTTCATCTCGGCCCCCTTGGACACGGCTTTGGGGCCTCTCTTGCTGGAAGTGACCAAGTGCAGGTTCACCAGGACCCCCTTCCCACCTGATGGCCAACACAGAGGCCAAGCTGAGGGAGTTGGGCTCCAAAAGAAACAGGCTGCGGAGGTACAAGAATTCTTTGGTGAGTTGAAGTTCTTGACTATTAATATCTTTTTTTATATATAATTTTTATTTATTTATTAAAATTAAAACAATACAAAATATATAAACATACAAACAACATTCTCACCTATCCACTTATACCTTTACATAGATCATATTACATAATAAATAGATACTCATTATAAAATTGGGCTATATATTTGTAAAAACTCCCCATTCCATCTATCAACTTATCTATCTAACCCTAAATTTACTTAACTCTTCTTCACTTCTTCTTAACTACACTAATCTAAATCTTTCTCTCCTTCTTCCCTAACCCATAGATTCTTCTTCTCTTCATTATGGTCCCAATTTCTTACTCTAAACTAAAATTCTAGGCTTCCAAATTATACTTTTCTTATCTTCCACTCTTCTTCAAAATCTCATTCTCTCTTCATTCTTACACGCTAATTGGCTTCCTTCTTACCAGTATGTACTAACTTGATTAAATGACTTTCTTAAAATTTAACAGAAAGGAAGTATGGGTTATATCTTACCAAATCAAGCTATATTAATAGCTGCTCAATTCCCCAAATTCTCTTTCAAAAATTTGATAACCACACTCCATTCTTCCCTTAATTTCCCCTTATTTTCATTCCTCAATGTCTGAGTTAATTTGTCCATTTCTATTCCATCATACAATTTTATCATCCAGTCCTCCTTTGTTGGAATATCACTACATTTCCATTTTTGAGCATAACATATCCAGGCAAGAGAGACCATATAAAAAACAATTTTTCCATATTTATAGGGAATTTCATCTCCAAATACACCCAAAAGATAAAATTCAGGTTTTAAATGTAAATTGATATTTAAAATTTCGCTGATGCAATCCTTAATCATTGCCCAAATTTTTTTAGCCCAATCACACGTCCACCAGCCATGGTAAAAGGTACCAATATCCTTTTTACATTTCCATGTTCCTTTCTTCTTCCAGTAGTTTTTCTCTTGTTTTAATTACCCAATTGCCTTTCTGAAATTCCAACAAATCATTATAATTATACCATTTTGACTCTGGCCATTTCCTTTCTAAAGGAGGCTTCATGAGGGGAGACCCATCCGTTCAATTTAGGTAGGATTCTATCTTTGTAACGGTTCCAAATTTTTAACAGGGGTTTCCTAATACAATGATCCATAAAAATTTTATTTTGTTGGGATTTCCCATATAATAATAATAATAATAATTTGTTTTATTTATATACCGCTATTCCAAAGATCATAGCGGTGAACAGCAAGTAAGCTAACTAGCAAGTAAGCTAATTTGCCCCCAACAGTCTGGGTACTCATTTTAGCGACCTTGGAAGGATGCAAGCTTGAGTCGAGCTTGGGCCCTTTTGCTGGTCTTGAACTCGCAACCTTGTGGTTTTGAGTAAATGGCTGCAGTACAGGCATTTAACCACTGCGCCACCAGGGCCAAGTAAGCATGCCAACCAAATTTCAACCCATCCCCTTCCAATTCCAGAAGTCTTTCATCCTCTAGAGTTACCCAATCCTTAACCCACAACAACATGAAAGCAAGCGGAGACCATATTCTCCCAATATGGCAGAGACAGTCCTGGTTAAGCCTCTGTCACCCCACTTTTTCGGGGGCTTTTAAAAATTTCCCGGTTGGTCTCTCATCCTCCCATTTCCCCCCTTCTCAGCTCACTTCAGTTCCTGAGTGCCATTCAGTTTGCACCCCATCAACTCAAAAGTGGGGAGAAGAGAGGAAAGAAGGAGGCAGGATATTGCCTTTCCCAGGAGGCTGAAGCAAAAGCAAACTGCTGTGCCCTTCCCCATTTCTGTGACCTTCCTCATAAACAACTTTGGCCATCTTCACTGCCTTCTGGATTGCTTGTCCACATGTGTCTTGCTTTTCCCATCTGTGCAATGTTGGAGGATATGGGGGAACATCTCTGGATCTAAATATAGGGTAGCCCCATTGGCCCTCAATCCCAGTGTGCTCCCCAAAACTGTTATTAAAAATGATGTTTGCCTCTGAAATGTGGCAAGAAATTTCTAAATGCACTATAATTCTTTGGTGGCTAAATGTTCTGTATATGTTGGGATAGTGAGTATCCTAATACATCTTCAATATCTCAGCAATGGCCTAAATTATATTGTTTATGATATTAGAATCATAGAGTTGGAAGAGACCACAAGGGCCATCCAGTCCAACCCCATTCTGCCATGCAGGAACTCTCAATCAAAGCATAAACGTCAGAAGGAAGGAGACGCCACTGCATTCAGAGGAAGGAGTGTGTTCCACTGTCAAACAGCCCTTATTCTCTGGACGTTCCTCCTAATGTTCAGGTGGAATCTCTTTTCCTGGAGCTTGCATCCATTGTTCCGGATCCTGTTTTCTTGAGCAGCAGAAGACAAGCTTGCTCCCTCCTCAATATGACATCCCTTCAAGTATTTAAACAGGGCTATCATATCACCTCTTAACCTTGCCTTCTCCAGGCTAAACATTTCTAGCTCCCTAAGTATATTATATTGAAAGGATTTGAGACAAACTAGATTTAAAGGCAGCAGGTTTTTGCTTGCTAACATAATTTAAAGTTTATTTCCTGGACTGAATTGTGAAGTGATGAAATAATATTTGGGATCAACCATGTGATTTCCTCCCCTTTTCCTTAGTCACTCTCTGGATGAGGGCTATTTTCTATTGCAGGTGACCTTTGCAGATGTGGCTGTATATTTCAATGAGGAGGAATGGAAACTGTTGACGAAGAAACAGAGACTGTTGTACAGTTATGTGATGATGGAAAATTATCAGAATGTGGCCTCTGTGGGTAAGGAACCGTAATCCATTCTCCTTTCTATGAAGACTGAGGTCTCTTTTATACTAAATTATCATAGTGCTATGATTCCACTAGAATTATAGAATCATAGAGTTGGAATAGACCACAAGGTCCATCCAGTTCAACCCCCTTCTGCCATGCAGGAATACATTTCCAAACACCATCCAGCCTCTGTTTAAAGACCTCCAAGGAAGAGGACTCCACGAAACTAAGGGAGTTGCACTGTCAAAGAGGTCTTACTGTCGCTCCTCAAAGGGCTTGATGGTTTCAAGATCCTTCACCACGTTGGCTGCCTTCCTCTGGGCATGTTCCAACTTGACAACATCCTTTTTAAATTGTGGGACCCTGAACTGGACACAGGATTATTCTGACTAAAGCAGAATAGAGTAGCACTGTTACATCCCTTGATCTAGAAACTTTACTCGTATTGATGAAACCTAGAATGACATTGGCCTTTTTAGCTGTATACTGTATTGGTTGTGAGTCATCTCCTAGTGCCACACAGCATGAAGCATCCTCTGCAGTTAGCTTGCATCATGCCATGTGCTCTGACTCAACACTCTATGGCAGTCTCACAGGAAATGATGCCACTTTTCAATCAAAGTATTTTTACACATATTTATTGGAATATTTTTCAACTGCCTGACTCTCTGCTTCAACTGATTTCCTCATGAAAGTTCCCCTACAATCTCTTCTTTGCTAGCTCCTATGAGTAAGGACAAAATCGTTGTATGGATTTGGGGGCATCCAGAACAGTGTCATGCTCAGGTCACTCACACCAACTTTATTAATTTAACCTGAAATAGGGAGGGGTGAACGTAGGGCTAAATCTTGGGGTAACACCTTCCTCTCTTAACGCTGAGATTCAGTCTTGTCTGCCATTGTCCTTGTTTACAGAAGAACTTGTCAATCATGAGAGAGTCCACACAGGAAAGAAGCCATACAAATGCCAGCATTGTGGGAAAGGTTTTTCTCGGCAGTCAAGCCTAGTGATACATCAGAGAGTCCACACAGGAGAGAAGCCATACGAATGCCAACATTGTGGGAAATATTTTTCTCAGAAGGCACACCTAGTGAAACATCAGAGAGTCCACACAGGAGAGAAGCCATTCAAATGCCAGCATT
>JACSCI010000927.1:0-22960 GCA_016801065.1 Sceloporus tristichus
ACAGAAAAGTTTCTATGTCTCCCAAACACTAGCATTCCCAGGATTCCCTAGCATTGAGTTTAAGCAGTCTCAAAGTGGGTTATTACTCCTGCAGTGTGTGAGAGAGATAGAAAGGCTAGGGACTGGATTCATTCATTAACTCACAAAAGGAGGATATCTGTGTCCAAAACACACTGCTTTGACTGCCAGGGCTCAGTGCTATGGAATCCTGGGAATTGTAGTTTATTGTGGCACCAGAGCTCTCTGACAGAGAAGTCCAAATGCCTCACAGACACCAGAATTCCAGAGCATTGAGCCCTGGCAGCGAAAGTTAGAAAAAATACACAGGGGCAAAATAAATATTGAAAATGGCCGTGCACCTCCTCCTCTTCCTCCTCTTCCTCCTCCTCCTCTTCCTCCTTATCATCCTCGCCTCGGTGCCAAAGGAAATGGCCCTCTCCCCTCTGCAGCCTTGCTGGGACCAAACAGAGGAGGAGCTCCTCTTCCTGAGTCTGGCAACAATTGTTGCCAACAAGCCTCAAAGATAATTCCCCAAACGTTTGGCCAAAACTCACCAAATCCCCCCCATATCTCACCAAATATTCAGTCAAAATCCCTGAAAAGTCCCTGTAATGTTAATATGGCAATAAAACGTAGCCCTAATTGTATAAAAATAACTGGAACTTATTTCAACTCTCAAAATAACCATTAAAACCAACCACCTAAATCACACCAAAGGCTCTGAAAAGTACCCATTTTGGTGTGAAAGTCACCAGATTGGCAAAACCCAGGACAAACCTGAGTCAAGGAGGAAACCGCGCAGGGCCGCCCCCTAGTGGTGAAAAACCGGGAATGTCGCGCCGGCAGGAGGGTTATGGCAACCCTAATTATAGGTCATGCATGAGGTGATGCCCATACATGCTGTCATTCTGACCTTTCGCCTGTTCTGGATCAAGTGGATGATATTAAATATTATACTTACATTAAATAATAATAAATAAAAATTTTATTTGTATACCGCCCTTCCAACGATCAGGGCGGTGAACAACATATTAATAACATCAATACACTACATCATAACATATACAATTAAAATACACTACTCATTACCATTAAAAGCAATACTAAAACCCCCCGTTAGCCAGCCAGCATTGCTGTCGAGGGGGGGGAAGACTAACTAGGACTTGATTCAGGGAATGCTACCTGAAATAGGAAGGTTTTTAACTCCCTCCTAAACTGGGCCAGGGAGGTGGCCGAGCGGAGCTCTATGGGCAGCGTATTCCAGAGGGCCGGGGCGACGATGGAATATGACCTCCTCATTGTGGAGGCTAATCTAGCCCCTGGAACCCTCAATAGTTGCTGCCCAGATGTTCTGAGGGTGCGGGGCGGAATGTATGGGGAGAGGCGGTCGTCCAGGTATCCTGGGCCCAAATTTTAGTCTTATACTATTTAATCTTGTTTTAAGGGGGGGGGGATACATTGTCCTTTTGGTTGTTGTTGTGCACCTACAAGTCATTTCCAACTTATAGTAAACCCCAAGGTGAACTTAACACAGTGTTTTCTTGGTAAGTTTTATTTAGAGGGTATTTGGTGTTTGCCTTCCTCTGAGGCTGAGAGAGTGTAACTTGCCCAAGGTCAACCAGTGGGTTTCCATGGCTTAGCAGGGATTCGAATCTTGGTCTCTAATCATAGTCCAGTACTCAGATGATGACACCACGCTGCCACCATGCATGAGGGAGATTTCTGAGCCAGATTAAAACGGATCTCTTCCGGCAGGCCTTTCCAGAATAAAATATTCGGCCACGAAAAAGACTTCCCCATTTGACAAACTCTGCCCATGGTTATTTTTGGATTTTAAAATGTTAGTTTTAGTCTTATACTATTTAATCTTGTTTTAAGGGGGGGATACTATGTATATATGGATATATTTTAGCCTGTTGTATGCCGCTTTGATTGCCTGGGAAAAAGCGGGATAAAATTTTTAAAAATATTTTTTTTAAAATTCAGATTATCTAAAGATTCTCGGGATCTGAAGTGGAATATATCCACTATTTACTGGCAGATGCACTCCTTTAAGTTACTTATCAAGTGACTATTTTTAATTTTTTTTGTCTAAAACTAGAAAGAGATTTTATATGAGGGTTTAAAAACTGTGTGTTGGAACCACTGCTTTGGGTTATTTTTTTAGTCTATTGTTTTTAAATTTGCTATTTTAACCACTATTTTTTATATTATGCCTTATAGTTACAACACTGAACTTACTTATCTGCTTACTCATTCAGAATTAGCTTTGTTAGTCTTGAGGGCCTTTATGTGGTGTAACCACTTAGCCAAGTCTGATTTCTTTTTAAAAAAAATATATACCAATTATTATAGCTTTTGGTCAAAAATTGGCTCTCAGGTCTTTGATAGTCTGTGTGCAGACATCACTGTTTCCAGGCTATAGAAAGTACCGTAGGTTTGAAACACACATACAATAAAAAAAAAAGCACTGAGTCCTGCCATGGTTGAACAGTGGAAAAAAGTACAGTTGAACAGATGTGAAAAAAGATAAGTCACAAATGATCATGGGGGAATTTTTCAAAGTCCACTGAAGTCACCCTTTTGCCTCAAAAATAGTAGTCTCTAGAATCAGAAACTTGGAAAGGTTACTTTTGGACTACACTTCCCATGGCCTTGCTGACTGGAGGACAATGGAAACTGTAATACCAAAACGAACATTTCCTGGACTTATCTAAAATGTGGCATAACATCAGTTCACATGCTTTAATGATACACTGAACTCTTTTAAATCATTCACTATGAGAATGCAGATTTGGATTAAGTTAAAACAAAAATGGGAGAAGTTTGCTCCTGCTCTCTCTACAAAACATAAAAGGTAAAATGATATTTTGCTCTCGCTCTATAATAAAGAGCATTTTGTTCAGTGCTGTTGCTCCTCACTGATTCTGACTGTGAGGGAGCCGAGTTGGAAGTCTTAACCCAGGCTTTCCACGTGGGGAAACAATTTGTCACTTGTGTCAGGAGCAAAGTCAGGTTCATGTTTCAGCCATTTGCAGTGGTTTTGCCTGGCTAGGAGTGGGGTGTTGAGCAAAAGGATATGGAAAAATAATCACCCTGCCTGGTGGGAAGCAGTTTGTGCAGAGCATTGGCTAAGCTATTCATTGTTCCCCTGCTGTGGAGATCTCAGAGGCCAAGAGGCCAAACAGTCACGAGCCCTCTTCATGCCGCCTCAATTGGGTTGTTCCCCTCTTCTTCTTTTTTTACAGAACATCTCAAGCAGTGCACCCTGTGCTGCTCCTCAGTTTCTAAAAAAACCTAACCATCTCTTCTTTTTGCTGAGCAGAATAAAGCTTCAAGCTGCTGTGCTACCACGCCATATGTCAGACACGAGAGAGACTGTCAGTGCTGCCATCATGAGTCCAGAAGAGGGACTATTTATTTTTATTGTATTTACTGAATTAAATCCTACCTTTTTCCCCTTATGGGACTCCAGGCAGCTCAAGATGTGTGTAAGCCGATGTACCTGGTGAATGTGGAAACAGAGTTTGGAAAGGTTACTTTTGGGGATTACTACTTCAGCATGAATGCTGGGTTTTTTGTTTTGTTTTGTTTTAGAATTTTAGTCCAGAAAAAGTAAGAGTAACGAGTTATGTTCTGAACGTTTCAGAATAGTACAGGGCTGATGCCTTATGACCCGGGTTGAATGGCCTGCTTTAGTGCTCATTAACTCTGCTGTAAGAGTAAGGCTAGTTTTAATACACAACAGAGTAAGGCATTTCCTACACAGGTGGCAGTGGTTGGGGATGGTGGTGGTAAAGTTGTGGAGGAGATCACAGAGGTGTGGATGCTGTATTAGTTTGTCATGTGTCCCATAAATCTAGCCTGTTGCCCTCAACTCCAGTGAAGGATGTGATTCTGTTGCCAGAGTGAAAGTAAGATTTAAATACACTCCAATAAGTGGAATAAGTGGAAGGGGTGTTCACCATCGTGTCTCTTGCTTCAAGAAGCAAAATATCTTGTGCCACTCCTGTTCAAGAATAATGGATTGTACACTGATTTAGCATGAGTGGCTAGCCACATCCTTGCATTATGTGTCCCACTATCCCTGACCACCCCAGTGTTCACAGTTGATAGGTACAAAATTTAGGCCTTTATATATAGGGCTGTACATGCAAATGTTTTCATGCAGCGGGGATTCCTGATTGCGAAGCAGCCTTTGTGTATGTAGCTGTGGATGCAGAGGCTTCCTCTTGCAGAATTTCACACTAGCATGTGGTCATTGGGAGATGGAGCATGCAGCACCAGGAGCCAGTGCTTTTCTGCTTTCTGCACACATATTTAATCAGCATGATTAAATATGTGTGCAGATCCTGGCTAGCTGGGGGGGGTTCAGGGGGTCATGGTCTTAAAAAGTAATATTTCCAAGCTCTGCACTGATTATCTATACAGAGAATGACTTCACTGAAACAGGCCACAAATTTTGTAGCCCCATTTGCAGGTTATAAAAATGTTGAGGGCATTTTATTGTATGGATTTGGGATGGGGTGGCAATGGGTGTGATAGCTTACCTTATTAGTAAGCAAAGGGATCTTGCAACACTTTTGATACCTTTGGATCTACTTCATCAAATGCAAGACCTAGTCTAAGAAAGCTTGTGCTATGGATTTATTTCTCTCAATCTCAAAGGTGCTACAAGATTCCTTTGCATACACAACTAACACAGCTATGTCTTTCAGTACTACCACCCTTATCAATTTTTTACTTTTAGCAGTGACAGTTCCTTAATATTTTAAAATCTTACAGTACTAGTGCATCTTGTCCAGTGATCTGCCAGCCATTTTAATCCCTCCCCTAATGCTTCAGATGCAGGGTTGTTCAACAGCATTATGTATTTATATGTGTGTGAGGAGGGAAGAAAAATGGCAACCTCAGAAAGATCATCAATCAGTATGAGGAGCAGGGTCAGTACTTTTTATATCCTCTGAGAAAGCTGTAATGTGTGATCTTTGCGTGCCCATTTTGAATTATTATGTGAGAGTGAGTTTGGCCATTTTTCCATGTAGAATTTCTATGTAATTTCTTTGTAAAGTGTGGTGGTGCAGACTGTGAGATCCGACCATAGTGTGTGCATAGTTTATAAGGTACAGTATGAGAGCCAGCGTGGCGTAGTGGTTTGAGCATTGGGCTACAACTCTAGATACCGGGCTTTGATTTCTACTCAGCCATTAAACCCACTGGGTGACCTTGGGCCAGTCCCATGCTCTCAGAAGATTATCGCACCGGGGAACGTTTTAACCCTGGTGCGATAATCTTCCCAGTCTCGGTAGAAGGCATTGCCAAATCTCTGAACAAATCTTGCCACGAAAACCCCATTATAGGTTCACCTTATGTCATCATAAGCTGGAAATAAAGACACATAGCACACACTCATGTGCCTATTGATGTATGGGAATCCCATAAACATCATAGGGTTTTCTTGAGAAAGCAATACCAGTAGGTAGTTTGCCATTGTCTTCCTCTGAATATAGCCCACAGTATCTTTGTCCCCTGGCAGTCTTCTGTCCAAGTATTACCCAGACCATACCCCACTTAGCTTGGCATATAGTCCAATTTAAAAATGATCATTTTCTTTCTGAGCAGGCTGCCTAGGGACTCTCCATTTGAGGCAGTTTAATTTTGGGTCTTGGTCTTGAATCAGGAAGACCTCATTTCAAATGCATACCCCTGTGGAGCTCAGTGGTTAACCCTGTTAGCCTAACCTGCCCCAAAGCACTGTGGAGAGGATGAAAGGCAGAAGGGTATGGACCATATTTGTCACTGTAAGCACCCTAGCTGGCTGGGGCATTCAGGGAGTTGTATGACCCCAGTGGGCAGGGAAGGTAACAAATAATTATGTGATAGCCCTGTTTAAGTACTTAAAGGGATGTCATATTAAGGAGGGAGCTAACTTGTTTTCTGCTGCTCCAGAGACTAGGACCCGGAGCAATGGATGCAAGCTACAGGAAAAGAGATTCCACTTCAACATTAGGAGGAACTTCCTAACAGGGCTGTTTGACAGTGGAACAAACTCCCTCGGAGTGTAATGTAGCCTCCTTCCTTAGAGGTCTTTAAACAGAGGCTGGATGGCCATCTGTTGGGGATGCTTTGTTTTAGATTTCCTTCATGGCAGGGTGTTGGACTGGATGGCTCTTGCAGTCTCTTCCACCTCCATGATTCTATGACTAATGGCAAGCTTAATTTTGCTTTTACCTGTATTTGTTTCTCCAGCTAGCTTTCTCCCCTGTCTTTCATGATATTGAGACACCCAAATAACAAGTTTGGTTTGTGCATCCCTCATACACCATAACCATGACTGCAGTGTGCCCTGTGTCTGCTTCCCACTGGGTGATATATACTTGTTCAGCAGTCTTATTTTGAGTTCAGGTCTCTGGCTTGCTCATGTGTGTCTCAGATGGAATATTTAAAGTATTTCTATTAACCACTAGCCAGGAAAAGAAAGAAAAAAAGAATTACCCAATAGGCCACACTGAAACCCAAAGCGTCTGCTTTTTCTAAAACTCAGTGCTTGGCCAATAGTCCAGACAGCATGAAAACAAAACAGTGTAAAACATTAAAGGGCAGATCAGCGAGTATGCAAGCCAGAACTTCAGTCAGATGTCATGCTGGCTTACCTGGCTCCATTATGTGATCAGTGTCTCGTTCTTCCCACGTACAGTCCTTCTGGTGACTGAAATATATCACCTGTAGACTCTGTTCATTCTCTGTTTCTTTTTTCCCCTTGGTTCTTTTTATGCTTTTCCAGGAATCTGCTGCTCTAGATAAGCATTTTGGCTGGTGAGAGTCTGCAGTTCCTTTCCCCTCCTCCTGCTTGTGCCTTTGCGTGAGAAATTGTAAGCCATCTTTCCAGTGAGAGGCTTATCTCATGACTGTTTTCACCTGAACATAAATATTCTTATCCTCTATATAGGCTGTGAAGGTCTTTGGTTTGAACAGGTCATCAGGATTCTTGTGGTTTGGGTGCATTTTGTTGGGACCTTTTTGTTTCTTTCTTTTTAATCTTCAAGGTCTTCTGGTTGGACACTAAATTTTCAATGCTCTTCAATATTTGCACATTTCCACCCCAGATGTTTTTCTGTTGCTAGTTTCCCATACTCTTATTGCTGCCATCAAGCAAACAGCTGCCTTGCTGAATAGAGATGGAGAAAGGCACAAAATAATGCTCTTTCCAAGTTATTTTGATGGGTGAGAATCATAGAGTTGGAAGGGATTGCAAGTATCAACTAGTTCAACTCCTGCCACACAGGAATAAGCACTAAACACACTCCTGAGATGGCCATCCAACCACTGTTTAAAGACTTCCAAAGAAGGAGACTCCACCACCCTCCAAGGCAGTTTAGTCTACTATTCTGCTTCCTGATAGCTCTTAATGTCAGAATGTTCTTAATATTTTGGTGGAATCTCTTTCCTTGTGATTTAGATTCATTGGTTTGTGTCCTAGGGTGCATCTACACTGTACAAATAATGCACTATAACTTTAACTGGTATGGCTCCATCCTATAGATGGTTTAGATCTTATTTGTTAGATAGATCTTTTGCAGTAGTCGTGGGTGGTCAGACTTCGCCCTCTGTTCTGTTATCTGTTGGAGTTCCCCAGGGTTCTGTTTTGGGTCCCCTGTTATTTTCTCTCTTCACATTGTTCCTAGGAAAGCTCATTAGTTCTTTTGGCTTTTCCTATCATTTGTACGCCAGTGACACTCAGCTGTATCTTTCCACCCCTGACCTTCCTCCAGGTCTTGAACAGCAAGTTTAATCTTGTCTTACAACTATCTCTCAGTGGATGCAGCATCGGAGCTTGAAGCTCAATATGTCTAAACTGAGTTGAAGACCATCCTGTTCAGGGAAGCATTCCCAGGCATTGCGTGACTATTATTTGTTATTTGACGTTTTAAATTGTTGCCTGCCTTATTTTACTGAACCCCTTCTGGTATTGTTATGTATTATTTATATGTATTACGCTATTATTTCTTAGAATGTATGCCATGTGCAGGTTTACTTTTATGTATTTTATTGTTTGTATGTATAATGCTGTTTAAATCTACAGCACTATATAAATAAAGCATAATAATAATAATAACAATAACAATAGATTTGGTTTTGTGAATCACTTTGTCAGAGAAAGCTAAAGACCCTGCAAAACTACAAATCCCAGGATTCCATAGGATGGAGTCATGACAGTTTAAGCAGTGCCAAATATCATTAATTCTGCAGTGTGGCTGTAGGACAGTTTGGCCCCTGAAACCTCAAGCCTTGTGATATTTCTAACTTGACAACAGCTTACCCTCCAACATTTCACAGATGGAAACTGGGAAATGTGTAGCCAAGTAACATCAGTGTGTGATCAAAATAGTCATGTTATTAATGAGGAAGAGCACACACATTAGGACAAGCTGCAGCAGTTTACTTTTGTCTTTAACTATGAGAAGGGGAAGGTTCTGCCGTCTCCTCTGCCCCCTGCTGAGTTAATTGATAGCAAACTACTAGTACTTTTGAACTTTGAATGCAATTTGGAACATATCAAGTAAGCAGAAGACAAAGGAAGAAAATGGGACGAGGAGGGAGAAACTGGGACATTTTGAAACTTCAAAAAGTGAGATGGCAAAGGACCATTGGAGGGTATGCACTAGCAATGGAATGAATTTGTTACTGAAATGTGCTCATAGCGCTCTTTGCACTGTTTATAAGAGACAGATGATTGTTGATTAATTGCATATATTGAATATATTCTCCATGTTTCCACCAAAAAGGCACCCAAGTTGACTAATGATAATAAAATAAACTTAAAAGCAAACTCATAACATAAATTTAAAAACCACAAAAATAAAAGACAAAGCGAACACTCCACTAGTTAGATTCACTTCAATAGTAGACTAGATTGGAAGCCCAAAGTCTTCATGAATAAAAATGTTTTGTATGCTGGTGGTGAGACAACAGTCAGATAACCAACTGATGTCTAATCTGCATTGAAGGAAGAATACAGTTTGACATCACTTTTAGAGCCCTGGTGGCGTAGTGGTTAAATGCCTGGACTTCAGCCACTCACAAATCACAATGTTGTGAGTTCAGTCCCAGCCAGGGGCTTAGGGCTGACTCAATGGGGCATCCTTCCGAGGTCACTAAAATGAGTACCCAGCTTGTTGGGTGCTATTGGCTTACACATTATAAACCACTTAGGAAGTGCTGAAATGCACTGATAAGTGGTATAGAAATGTACTTGCTATTGCTAATTTCTATTGCCCTGGAATTCTGGAAATGGTAGTTTTGTGCCATATTTAGCCTTTGCTGTCAAAGAGCTCTGATGCCACAACAAACTACAAACCCTGGAATTCCGTAGCATTGGGCCAGGACAGTTAAAGCAGTGTCAAACTGCATTATTTCTGCAGTGCAGATTAGTCCTGAGTCTTCCTTGAAAGGGAATTCTAGGGTATGAGAGCAGCCAGTTGCATTCTCATTGGACACGCTTCCATTCTCTTGAAGGCATCTATAGTGGTAATAAGACGGATCTCTTCCGGTAGACTATTCCACAATGTGGGGGCTGCGGCTGTGAATGCAGTAAGAACTATTTGACAGTGGAATTCACTCCCTCAGTGTGATGGAGTCTCCTTCTTTGGAGGACTTTAAACTGAGGATGGATGGCCATCTGTCAGAAATGCTTTGATTGTGAGTTCCTGCATGGCTGGGGGTTGGACTTGATGGCCCTTGTGGCCTTTTCCAACTCTATGATTCTATGTGGTCTTTCACATATATGGTACTTAGTCACATAGTGCTATTAAAATAATAGGCCAGAATCCTATTGAGGTGTTGAATGCTCATAACTGGATTTACATCTGTGGGAAATAGAATTTTAAAGATGGATAACATCCATATCCAATAAAGGATTGCTGTTACGTAACTACATAGCAGAGCCAACAAATGTACTGATGTGCAATGGGACCAAAGTGAATTGGTCCTGATGCACTAAAATCCCTGATACTTGTTATGCATCTTCACAGTTCATTAACAAGGTTTCTTAGAACCTCTGCTATTTAGTTAAGTTCACACAAATTTACATTGAGTGAAAGGTCATACAGGATTCTATCCATGCATTTTAATGTGTTCATAGTTATATTGTGGAGCATGTTTATGGTGCTCCTTGGTGTCCAAACTGTTTCTTGCATATCTTTTCAATAATTTGTGATGCAATCCTATATAAATTATTATTATTGTTGTTGTTGTTGTTGTTGTTGTTGTTGTTATTATTATTATTATTGTACAGTTCATCTTTTGCTGAGCACTTAAATCACACTTGGTTTTTCCCCTCCTTGCTTAAAGTAAAAAAGACTAAGATTTTTTCTTAGCTGGACTTTGAAATAAACTGGAAACAGACAAAACCGGGCTATCTTCCAGCCTGCCATTGAGCTGAGGCTTTGGACATCGTAGACATCATAGAAATGTTATGGATGGCACAGCTGCTGAAAACTGTTTTTGTGGTCTTCACTGCTTTTCCCCAAAAAGAAGAAAAAAATGGATAGAAGCAAAACAGATTTCAGAGGGAGAAAATACTATGTCAAAGCAACCAGCTATTCTGTGTTAGTAGAGCTTGGTTTTTCTTTGAAATGTGTTGTGATAAGTCTTAAGTGATGGGAATAATGTATGAATCCAAGTTGTAACTGACCTACATAATCTGCAGCCTGCTTCTGTGATCCATCACTCTATCTCAGAAGTATATGGGGCCAGGATTATGGCCCTTGCTGCACGTGCTATGCCACAATAAATGTGTTGCTTTGTGGACTAGACATTGTGCTTTTCAGTGTGCTAGACAGCTACTGCCTTGTTGACAGACTCTACAGGAGTAGAACGCCATTATTTGGCTCTCTCTAATGTATGTGCATAAAGCAAATGTAGATGCGGTTTAATGTGGTTTGCAACAGAATTGGGGGCATACTTATCAAATTTGCAGATGACACTAAATTAGGAGTAGGTAATACTCCAGAGAACAGAATCAAAATTCAAAACTACCTGAATAGACTAGAAAGCTGTGTGAAAGCTAATAAAATGAACTTCAATAGGGAGAAATGTAAGGTGCTGCACTTAGGGCAGAAAAATGAAATGCACAGATATAGGATGGGCGACACCTGGCTGAACAAGAGACTTATACGCGTGGAAGGGATCAAGGAGTCCAAGTCGACCACAAGTTGAACATGAGTCAACAGTGTGATGCAGCAGCTAAAAAGGCCAATGCAATTTTAGGCTGCATCAATAAAAGTATAGTGTCTAGATCAAGAAAAGTAATAGTGCCACTGTAGTCTGCTTTGGTCAGGCCCCATCTGTAATATTGTGTCCAGTTCTGGGCACCACAATTCAAAAAGGACATTGAGAAACTGGAGCGTGTCCAAAGGAGGGTGACTAAAATGGTGAAGGGTTTGGAAACCTTGTCGTATTATTATTATTATTATTATTATTATTATTATTATTATCCTTTATTTATAAAGCGCTGTAAATTTACACAGCACTGTACATACAACCTTTTAGTTATGAGGAACGACTTAGGGAGCTGGGGATGTTTAGCCTGGAGAAGAGAAGATTAAGAGGTGATATGATAGCCCTGTTTAAATACTTGAAGGGGTGTCACATTAACGAGGGAACAAGCATGTTTTCTGCTGCTCCAGAGATCAGGACCCGTAACAATGGATGCAAGCTACAGGAAAAGAGATTCCACCTCAACATTAGGAGGAACTTCCTGACAGTAAGGGCTGTTCGACTGGAACAAACTCCCTCGGAGTGTAATGGAGTCTCCTTCCTTGGAGGTCTTTAAACAAAGGCTGGATGGCCATCTGTCGGGGATGCTTTGATTTAGATTTCCTGCATGGCAGGGGGTTGGACTGGATGGCCCTTGTCGTCTCTTCCAACTCTATGATTCTATGATTCTAAAGTGTCTTTTTTGTAATTTTAATGAGAATTCCTAAAATGTACATCAATTATCAAGTGGACCATTGTCTTCCTGGCTATGCATCTCTTCTATAGAGAATATAAAAGGATGATTTTTTTAAAGGTGCATATTTATAATATTCTCACTAGATTCACTATAAAATATGATAATGTTAAAGAAGGTAGAAGGCAGTAGAAGGAGAGGAAGACCACACACAAGATGGCTGGACTCAATCAGGGAGGTCATAGGTCTGAATCTACAAGACCTAAGGAGAGCAATGGAGGTTGGAGGTCTTGGAGAGGTCTCATCCACAGGGTTGCTATGAGTTGGGACCAATTCAAGAGCAGTTAACAACAAATTTATAGTAGTCAGCAGGAAATTGTGTATTTCCAGATATTGTTCAACTACAGTTCCCATCAGTTATAATAATAATAATAAAATTTATTTATGTTTCCCCGCCTCTCCCAGTGGATCGAAGCGGGGTTACAGACTATTAAAATCAATACATATAACACTCTTATAAAAATATAAAAAATATTATATCAACACTCACCAATACAACAGTACAAAAATCCATCAACCATCCAGCATCCAGGGGCAAGGCAGAATATCGTTGTCAGCAGGGATATTGGTCTTCATTCTTCGGGGGAAAGCTTGACAAGTCTCTTTTTAAATGTTTCCAAGGGGGTCATGAGACGGAGCTCCTCAGGTAGGCTATTCCAGATCCGTGGGGCCATTACAGTAAAGGACTTTTGGGATGAGGAAACATATTTGGAAGATGGTGTTTCCAATAAGTTCTTACCAGATGTTCTAAGTGTGCGGGGCGGATCGTACAGGGAGATGCAGTCCCTCAAGTAACTCGGGCCCAAGCCATGTAGGGCTTTATAGGTGATAACCAACACCTTGTACTGTGCCCAGAAGCGAATAGGAAGCCAATGAAGATCTCTCAAGATTATTATTATTTATTATTATTAACCTTTATTTATAAAGCGCTGTAAATTTACACAGCGCTGTACAGTGGTACCTCGGGATACGAAATACCCAGGTTACGAAATTTTCGGGATACGAAAAAATCCCATAGGGAATTATTGTTCCGGGTTACGAATGTTTTTTCGGGTTACGAAAAAACTTTTGGTGCTTTTTGGCGCTATTTCGCACGAAACGCGGCTTTTCCCCATTAGCGCCTATGGCAATTCGGCTTACGAAGGCTTTTCGGGTTACGAAAGCGGCCGCGGAACGAATTAATTTCGTAACCCGAGGTACCACTGTACATACAATCTTTTTAAATGGACGGTTCCCTGCCCTCGGGCTTACAACCTAGAGAGACATGACACAGAAGGAGAAAGGAGTGGTGGTGGGGAAGGGGATGAGGGCCAGCACTTCTTCTCTACCTCCGAGGCCTGGATCAGGGGAGATAGACTCGAGGGAGGGCTTGGGTTCTTAATGGATGGTTAATCATCTTCCAGGGAGGCCTGTTGGAGCTAGCCTGCCTCTCTAGTAAGATAATGCATATAAAATACATAACAATACAGGAAATGATTCAATAAAACAGGCAACAAAAGAACATCAAATAGCAAGTGACAATTATGCAATGCCTGGGAACGCTTCTCGGAACAGGATGGTCTTCAACTCCATTTTGAAGCTGGTTAAAGAAGTGATGGCTCCTGCTCCCGGGGGAAGAAGGTTCCAGGAGTGAGGGGCAGCGAGTGAAAAGGGGCGAATCCGAGATGGGGAAGAGGAAATCCTGGGCTGGGACAGAGACCTTGACTACCAGAACGGAGGGCCCTAGTGGGAAGGTGAGGAGAAATAAGGTCTGATAAGTAAGGAGGGGCCAGCCCATGGAGGGCTTTAAAGATAGGGCTTTAAAGATAGGTGTTATATGGTCAAACCTAGATGCAACAGTGACCAATCTGGCTGCCATATTTTGTACTAACTGAAGCTTCCGGACTTGATACAAGGGTAGCCCCATGTAGAGCGCATTACAGTTATAGCCAAACCAATCAGTGCTGAAGTATGATGGCCTTGGCAATTCAGCAAGATGTTGCCCATCCCTGGTAGTGTCAGCTGGTGGCTTCCATGAGGAGGGATGGGCAGTGAATCCATTCAGGATTTTAGGCGCAGTACACAACACCCCAAAGGGGCAGCTACACCTGCCCCTTTTCTCACTGGGTTGAGGGCAGGGCAACCTCACCAGCACCCCAGAGGCCCCAATCCGGCGCTTTTTGGATGCTGCTTCTCCATGGTCCTGAAAAGGGTTGTCCTTGGGGCTTCATGCCCCAAGACACCCAGACAGGTGCAGTCATGGGAGAAAGGGACTCCCCAGCCCCTTTCGCCCATGGCTTCGTTCCCACGGCCATCTGGTTGCCACACGGAAATGAAGCTTGTGGCACCGCAACAAAAAGGAGCTGCCTATTTGATTATATGTTTACAGATATAATATTCAAAGCTATATAATCTAAACTTTGATTGAAGGAAGAGACAAATTGCAAGATCAGAAAGTTAAGGGAATCTTATGTGATGAAAATGTACCATTACAGTTTGATGTATAACTTAGGCTTCATTGCTCTTTGGGATGATGACATGGGGTGTTAAGAAAAGGTCTTATTTTTGTGGAAGTTGCATAATTTACAGAGCTTTTTTCTGTTCACTGAAATCTACTTCTGTGTAGTTTTTAAGTTAAGCACATTTTAACTGGTCACATTCTAAAATATTCTATGTGCATTGTTTTGTGCCCACTTTCTTAAAAACACCGTATAAGTCTCTCAGATGTGTGAGTCCTTAACGTCAGGTCATGCTCTTTTTAGGTGTGGAAATTTTTGGAGGCTGTTTCTAATGACACCCTGGATCTGCATTAGGGCTCTTTTTAAAACTGGAATATGCTTAGCTGAGGTAGTCTTATAATTTGAAGTGCAAATTTACTCCTTTCTGAATTAAAAAGAAATTCTTAAGATTTATAGTGCTAGGGCATAGAAGTGCCATTTCACTGATGCATTGTAACTCTTTTTTAAAGAGAGAAAGGCCTGTTACAGACTGCCAAAATAAAGCTGCTTCGGGTCTCTTTGGAGGTATGCTGTTTAAATGATGCATGCATCCTAAGAATCCAGAAGCTGCACCAAAGCTGCACTCCAATGCTTAGGAATGGAGTGTGGCTTTGATGCGACCTCCGGACTCTTAGGACCCATGCATCATTTAAATAGCATACCTCCAAAGAGACCTGAAGCAGCTTTATTTTGGCAGTCTGTATGTAACAGGCCAAAGATACCTTTTTGTTTTGATATGTCTCAAAAATAAAAAATAATAATCCATTTGAAGGTTGGAATAAAATGTTGCAGCTGGTGCTGGGAATTGCTAGAAAATAGACTGGGAGAAGAGAAACATTGTTTGGCTTTGATTGTGTGTGTTTAAAAAACCCAAGTACTATAGCAACAAATGTCACAGCCTCCTGACACATTTGTCCCACGTGAAGAAGTCAATCAATGAAATACGTCTCAGCAAAATAAATGAGAACAATTTCCAACTAACAATGGATGGGATTTTCTTATGGGTACCTGTTTTATTTTTACTTCTTTACTAAATCAAGAGTCTGTGTAGTGTAGTGGTCTGAATGTGGGCCAGGATTCTGGAGACTCAGGTTTGAATCCCCATTTGACCATGGAAACCCACTAGGTATCCTTGGGCAAGTCACATTTTCAGCCTCAAAGGATGGCAGTGGCAAATCCTATCTGAACAAATCTTTCCAAGAAAACCCTATGCCTTAGGGCAGTGATTCCCAAAGTGGGCAGTATGCCCCCCCCCCCACCGGAGCAGTGGAAATATCCAGAGAGTGGCAGTGAGGGGCAAAAAGCATGGGAAGGGGGGGGGGGGGGGGGGGCTTCAGTTTAAGCATTGGTGCGCAAGAAAGCCATAAAAGACATATGAGTCTATAAACTAAACCCTAATTATTTTACACCCTGACACATTATTCTGCTCCTTCATTTCTGAGAATTAGCATTCAGCACACAGTATTCTGTGTCAGCTCTCTTCCTCAGTTTCCCTCTGGGTGACTCACAAAATAGACCTAAAATCATAAAAATTACAAACATAAAACATAGCATTAAAAATGCTAATAAATAAGCAAAAGAATTGCCAAGTGAAGCCAAACTGACGTAATAGCAATGAACTGGTCAATCTCTGTATTGTTTCTCCTCACATTACTGCTTATTCCCACTTGTTTGCTGTTCTTGTTGTTGTGTGCCTTCAAGTCATTTCCAACTTATGGCGACCTATCATGGGGTAAGATTTGTTCAGCTGAGACTTGCCATTGCCTCCCCTTGAGGCTGAAAGCATGTGACTTGCCCAAAGTCACTTACAGGTTTTCACTTTGGTGATGAAAAGGATTTATTTTCAACTGCTAGTCTCTTTGCTCCATCAACATAATAGCCCCAGAACTAGCAAAGAAGGGATGAAATAATTGAATTTCTGTTCTCAGTTTCTCATTTGTTGACCATAAACTCATTTTTTGCCCAGTTGCATCAGAGCATAGAGTTTGCTCCTTAAAGTGTACAAGAAAAGCAATTTGCATTATAATTCACATCTTTGTGTGTTTCTCCCAAAGTACACCCCTCTATATATGTTTTTTCCTAATATACACATTTGTACAAGTCCTTTCCCCTACTGGAATGCTTTTAGTTATGCAATTTTCACTATAGTGCACAACTGTGTATACAGCTCTTTCTAGTATGTGGATTATTTATATATTTCTTTTGCATAAAGAAGTGTATCACAAAATTTGGAAAAGAATGAAAATTTCCAAGTGTATTGACTAAAGTGATACAAATTTAAATAATTTGCATGAAAATTTGGACAAGAAAGATTTCTCCTCCTTCTCTATAGAAATTAGACAGGTGTTTTGCACTACAGTGGCCCCTGGTGGATGCATCAAATTCTGGCATTTACTTAGGATTCTGAGCAGCATATATCAGCATAGAAAACTAAGGTGTTTTTTCCCATGAACATCTATGAAGTTTCACTCTCTGTTTTAGGGGAAGTTATTTTTTGTTAATGACAATGAACATTTGGATCTCTCTGAACAGTTAGTTACTGTTAGTTAGTGGTTACTAATACTGTGGAATATTTGGATATTTTCATCTGATCCATGCTTCTGGAGAAATGAAATCATATCTTCCCAGCATTCTGATATCAAAAATGGTTGTGAATAAAGTACAGTTCTCGCCACCAAGATGGACTGTTTTCAGTGCTAAGTGGATTATACCTTTTTGTTATAATCTATCCGTTCACAGTGGGATTCAGATACAGTAGAATTCAAACATTGTGAGCAGGTTCATGGCTCATACCTGCCTAAATAAATAAATAAAATACATCAGGCTTTGGAATGTCTGTCTGTCTATCTTATCATCTTTGTAAATCTTCCAGTTGTTTTTACCTAGCAGCTTAAGCTGAACATGCTTCTGGGCAAAACAATTAATTTACCCTATGATCATCAAGATGCTGATGAATGTACTCTACGCTGGTGTGGTGAATGTGATTCTTGACCCAACATTACAATCAGTACTTTTGCATCTTTCAAAGAGCTGGGGCCATCCCCTTTCTCTCTTATCTCTCCCACTTGATGTCTCCAGAGGATTTCACATTATTTCTTTTCCTAAATTCCAAATCAGATAACGCCCACAATCTGCTGGATTTCCCATCCTTGCATTCCCTTCTTTGTGGTATGCCTTCATCACTCCACTTGCAACAGCTTCTTATCCTTTTGACTGATCTCTTGTTCTGAATGATGATTACATTCCTTGCAATGAGTGCTCAGTGGCTAAAAACAAACTCTACAGCTGCAGGACCTGCTTCTCTTTCATCTTGGCTTTGGATTTTCAGGGATGTAATTTCATTCTCTTGGAAAGCAGAAAAAAGCTTTTCTGTTCATTTCAGTAATTAATAAACAAAAATAAACTAATTTACATGAATAAATAATTTAGAGGATCTGAGATTATGAGGAAGTCCAGACCAAGATGGAGGCAGAGAAAGTTCAGCACATACATGGTAGGAAGAATGACAACTTTAAGTTCTGAGAGTCCAATGGTCTATTTCTCCTGGAGTTCTCTATCACTTAATTATTAAATTCAGTTAGGCAATGTGAGCAGAATGGTTGATGGTTGGAAGAACAGTGATTTGCCCAAGACTACCTAGGATATTAGAGAAGCAGCATGGTGTAATGGTTTGAATATAACTCTGGAGATGGTTTGAATCACCACTCAGCCATGGAAAATCATTGAGTGACCTTGGGCAAGTCATAATCTCTCATCCCCAAAGAAAAGAAAAGGCAAACCATCTCTTACCCAATGGAAGTCTGGAGAACTGCTTTTCACAAAAAGGTTCCTGTAAGTGCTCATTGTAATTCAGTTGCCTTCACTAACCTGTTAAAAGTGACCAAAACTAATTATTACAATTCAGTGCTAAATTAAATAAGTAACCTTTAACGTAACTTACTCAAATCATGGAGAGTTAGCATGGCATAATAGTTTGAGTATTGGACTACAACCTTGGAGACCAAAGTTTAGTTCCCAGCTCAGCCATGAAGCCCATTTGGTGACCGTGGGCAAGTCACATACTCTCAGCTTCAGGGGAGGGAAATGGCAAACCTCCTCTAAACAAATCTTGCCAAGAAAACCCCATGATAGAGTCACCCTAGGGTTGTCATAAGTCAGAAATGGCTTGAACACATACAACAACAAAAACAAGCGAAAATTGTATTCAAGCCAATATCTCATATTAAAGTACCAGCCAAAGTAAATTTTCCTACATTACCATGGTGTATGAGTGTAAGTTAGGCCAAACACCTTCCTCCTATAAAGGCCAAAGGAAAGGCAAAATTTCTATCTGGTCTCCAAAAGGCAACCACACAAAGCATGTACTAAAACCAGGAAGGGTGGGAAGATAAGGAAACATTGAAAGGCAGTAGTAGAAGAGAGGCAGAGCAAGAATTATAGTCTCTCGTGCTCCTTGCCCCTTGGTTGTATTTTCTGCACAGGCCTCTTTTGCCCTTCAGAGAAACATCTGGAATAAATGAGAGCCCTGGCACAACAAAGGTTAAAAAAGAAACCCTAAATGCAATAAATTGTTTCCACTTATGTATTGAAATCAGGTTTGTCTAACTGCCAACTCAATTTCATATCTGAAAGCCAGAGTGCTTTTTTAACTGTGCAGTGTGATGAAGAATTGTAATACAATATAGCAGCAGTGACACTGCTAAACCACAATGAGGTTGTGGGGGAATATCCTTGCATTTGTGCAGAAGATTGTAACTTATAGTGCTAAGTTTTGCACAGTTTTTAAAGGATGTAGACATTTGTGCTTCTCAAAGTCTAGAACTCACCTGCTGGTATCTGTACAATCGTCCCTCCATTTTCACAGACTTCAAGCCCGTGGTCTTGGTCTTTAAATGACTGGCAGATGGGAAGGGTTAAAATGGCACACATATCCACATTGCATGGCCATTCAAGCTAATGGGGCTTGAATATCTGTGAATTTCCATTTTCACAAGGAGGTTTGGAACAGATTCCCTGTGAAAATGGAGGGACAACTGTAATCTCAAATAAATCAACTAGACATTAAAACCAAGGATTTTATTTCTGTGTAAACATCCTTAGAATTGTGTTATATTTTTCTATTTGCAGGTAGGCAATCCAGATTGCTAAATTTCAAATTGTAAAATACAACATAATCTACAGAAATGTTATTTGTCACATGCCCTCTTCTAGATTGAAATAGGAAGCTGAAATATGGACAATTGAGTAAATGTTACAGCATCTCACCAGACATTCTCTCTTCATTCAGAAAATCATCTAGATTTCTTCCTGGAATCTTTCCACTTTGAAACTGAACAATGAAGCTGCTGCGTATTGCCCCATTCCTTTTGCTTGCCTTTACAGCTTTGGAAGCCCGACCAAAATTTTTAGGTAAGCTACCAGCCCAAACTCTCTCTGTGTGTTTGTGTATCCATGTGTCATCACTAAATCCTGATTAAATTAACCTTCATGTCAAGTTGTGGGGAATAATTCATGTTGTGGGCATATGGGTAAATAAGGTGATACAATCTCGTTATTTCTATAAGACTTTTAAAAAATTAGGAAGATGCTAGTTCTCGATGATTAGTTTGTATAAAGACTATCCTCAATCACTCTGCATGCTGTTTATAATCTGTAAGAGGAATGATTTGAAAAATGCAGCCCTTACTCAAAATATCTGCTTCAGAAAAAAGATCTATTATTGTTTACATTTATAGCCATTCAAATGAATCTCCAAGTGTATTATGTAGATTTCTCCCCATAGTGAGAATGACTAGGTAAAGTGACCAATTGATTTTGATTATGTGTTATCTTTAAAAATCTTATCTGTTGGGGAATTGTTTTGAGTAAGTTTTAAGCAGCTTTGAGTGAACTATTATCACAGTTGAAGAGTGGGGATAAAAATTTTCTTCAATAAATAATGAATTATCTTTTTCAAGGTATAAAGTTACAGTCACACCAGATCTTTCAATTTTTCTCCTCTAGAAAGTAAATGTAAAACAGGCCCATTGGACATCGTGTTTGTGATTGACAGCTCACGCAGTGTTCGTCCTTTTGAGTTTGAAACCATGAGGCGGTTCATGATTGACATCATTCACAACTTGGACATAGGGCCTAATGCCACACGGGTAGGAGTGATCCAGTATTCTAGCCAGGTCCAGAATGTCTTCTCCCTCAAGTCCTTTTTCACTAGGGCTGAAATGGAAAAGGCCATCAACAACATTGTCCCACTGGCCCAAGGCACAATGACAGGGCTGGCTATCCAGTATGTCATGAATGTGGCCTTCACCACACAGGAGGGGGCACGGCCACTCCACAAGAAGATCCCTCGGGTGGCTGTGATTGTAACTGATGGGCGGCCCCAAGACCGTGTAACTGAGGTGTCAGCTCAGGCACGAGCAGCCGGCATTCAAATCTATGCTGTGGGTGTACAACGGGCAGATATGAACTCCTTACGGGCCATGGCTTCTCCCCCTCTGGAAGAGCATGTGTTCTTGGTGGAATCCTTTGACCTCATCCAACAATTTGGCAAGCAGTTCCAAGACAAGTTATGTGGTAAGTGATGATGCAATAAAGCTTCCTCTCATAGTCTGTGATGAAGTTCAAAATTTCTTTCAGTGTAAGATCAGCTTGGGGAGGGATGACATGTATGAGATATTCCATTTTTGAGGATCTTCTACAGAACCCTCAACTTCAATAGATTTAAAAGGTGGCTAGACAAATGCCTGGAAAAGAAGCTATTGATGTATTACTGGATTTGGCATAAGATTGTAGGGTGCTGGGTTTGGCATAAGATTGTAAGTGCTTTTGTTTCCATATCTCAGCTCTAGGAAGTAAAATACATTTGGAAAGGAATTTAGTAAAGGCTCTTTCCAAATTGCCACCTGCAGCTCTAAAAATACTGTATCAGCTTTCATGTTCAGATATATCTATATTTCTCATGTGTAACATGTGTGTATATTTATGTTATGGCATCTTATATTTTCTAGGTGTTGATATGTGCACAGAAATGGACCATGGCTGTCAGCATACTTGTGTCAGTGTCCCAGGGTCTTTCTATTGTCAGTGTAAACCAGGATTCAAGCTCAATGCTGATGGAAAGACATGTTCCAGTAAGGCTAACAGACTTATTACTATTAACATGCACTAGAGAGGCTCCCTCCTTGTTCTTCTTGCACTGGCAACTGAAACCTTCCCCATTCCATCTGGTTTTCAGGAACAACTGCAATGGACTTTTAATATTGTGTGGTTGTTGTTTTTAAAATTCTGTCTTTTAATGAATTTTTAATGCCTTTAATTCTATAGATTGTTCAATGGTTTTTAAGAACATTTATGTATATTTACCAATATTTTTATACTGTTAATCTTTTCTATTTATTATATTCTGTAAACTGCCATGAGTCCCAGTACTGGGTAAAAGGTGGGTTATAAAATACTGTATCAGTCCTCTGTAACAGCAAGGGGTCCAGACACCCCCCCCATTGGATACTAAAGAGTGCAGAACTTCAAGTCCTATTATTGCCAATCGATGCACGGCAAGCACACAACCACATTGGTGAAGCTTGTGTGCACATACTTCCATTGATAATAACAGGGTGGGGCCATTTGCGAATGTTCCAATCCACAAATGCTTAGCTCATCAATAGAGAGGGCCAACTGTAATAACAAAACAGCAATTAGTCTTCTTTCTGTTTAGTTTAACCATCCAGTCAGTGGACATACCGTATATACTCAACTATAAGTCGAGAAATTTATGCCCCAAAATGGACTTCAAAATCAAGGATCGACTTATGGAAGGGTCAATAGGTTACTACAGCTGGTAAAGTTCATTTAAAAAGTGCCCCCCTTCCTCTGTAGCCAAGTAAACAGTCCCCATTTGAGTCCTGGTGCCGGCAGCCTCTCCTCTCTCTGCGAGTGTGTGTGTGTGTGTGTGTGTGATCCTTCAGCCCTCCCTCGCAGCTGGAGCTAACAAGCAGCTACTGAGGGAAGGGAGAAGGATGCAGAGAGAGGGAGCATGCCCAGGCTTGGACCCCGTTTTGCAAAGCATGGGTCTGGAAATGCTGGAGCTAAAGGCAAGCCTGGGGTCCTCCTTTTCTCCCCTGCAAGCCAAGGGTCTGGAAATGCTGGAGTTAAAGGCAAGCCTGAGGTCCTCCTTTTTTCACCCTGCAAGCCATGGGTCTGGAAAGGCTGGGGTTAAAGGCAAGGCTGGGGTCCTCCTTTTCCCCCCTCCAAGCCATGGGTCTGGAAATGCTGGGGTTAAAGGCAAAGCTGGGGTCCTCCTTTTTCCCCCTCCAAGCCATGGGTCTGGAAATGCTGGGGTTAAAGGCAAGGCTGGGGTCCTCCTTTTCCCCCCTCCAAGCCATGGGGCTGGAAGTGATGGGGTTAAAGGCAAGGCTGGGGTCCTCCTTCTTTTTCCCTCCAAGCCATGGGTCTGGAAATGCTGGAGTTAAAGGCA
>JACSCI010000928.1:4014-18660 GCA_016801065.1 Sceloporus tristichus
TTCTCTCCCTCACAGGCCCAAGGATGACAGTTACGGAGGGAGGGCACATCCCATCCCCCCATCTAGGTAACCTATACCATAAATCATAATCCCCAGCCAAGTTTATAATCCAAAGCAGTTACCTATATTACAGTGCACGCGCGTCATATGCGGCTTTCAGTATATGGTGAAAGCTATGCGGGGGCGCAAGGGTGTGTGTGTCCCATTTGGATGATGGGGGTGGGGGCGCGGGCCCATGGCACACGGCTGCTGCTGCACCACCGAATGCACGAGTCCCATTAACTTGAATAGGACTTGAGCATGTGCGGCATTTGGCTTACATGGGGGGGACCGGAACGGATTCCCCGTGTAAGCTATGGGCAGAATGTAAAGGCAATTAAAACCTAAAGTTAACAAAATAAAACTTTGAAACATTAACAGACATATGCACAGATAAACCACAGACATTTGGACAGACACACCTTACATACAAAATCATACGGGCCTTTTCATCACTAGACTGAAAATACATTGTCTGTAATCCTTCTTGGAAAAAAAAATTAGTTCACTGCTGGAATTTGCTTGGCTTGTCTCCTGTGTGGACTCTTTGATGTCTCTCTAGGTGTGACTTTGAAGCAAAACATCTCCCACAATGCTGGCATTTGTATGGCTTCTCTCCTGTGTGGACTCTCTGATGTCTCACTAGGTCTGACTTTGAAGAAAAATATTTCCCACAATGCTGGCATTTGTATGGCTTCTCTCCTGTGTGGACTCTCTGATGTTTCACTAGGTCTGACTTCCAAGAAAAACATTTCCCACAATGTTGGCATTTGTATGGCTTCTCTCCTGTGTGGACTCTCTGATGTCTCACTAGGTATAACTTAGAAGAAAAACATTTCCTACAATGTTGGCATTTGTATGGCTTCTCTCCTGTGTGGATTCTCTGGTGTATGACAAGGATTGACTTGTAAGCAAAACGTTTCCCACAATGGTGGCATTTATTTGACTTCTTTGCTGTGTGGACTCTCTGATGACTCAAATGTTCTTCTGTAAAGAAGGACAGTGACAGATAAGACTGAAAATCAGAGTTAAGAGAGGAGGGTGTTACCCCATGATTTAGCCCTCATTAACTCCTCCTTATTTGAGATTAAATTAATAAATTTGCTGTGAGTAACCCAAGCATGACCCTGCTGCTTATGCCCCTAAATCCATGGAATGATTGTATACTTACTCATAGGAGCTAGCAAACAAGAGACTGAATGGGGACTGCCATGAAGGAATCAGCGAAAGGAGATAGTCAAAGAACTGTTGAAACAATATTCCATGAAACATGTGCAAAAATACTTTGATTGACAGGTGGCATCATATCCTGTGAGACTGCCAAAGAGTGCTGAGTCAGAGCCCAAGGCATGATGCAAGCTAACTGCAGAGGTCCCTTCATGCTGTTTGGGACCAAGAGATGACTCACAATCAAGGCATTATGCATCTCACATGCAGATTGGTGTGGATTGGATTGGAGTTGTGTGTACAAGAAAAGGTGAAATTGAAGTCGGAGAGGAGAGCTTGCAAATATTTGTATTATTTTGCAACTCAAGATAGATAGATTTTTAGTGTAAAAATGGTCATTGCATTGCCAATATCTATATCTGGATATTTGCTTCTGTACTCTGCTATGTTATTGTTGAGCTGCATCTGGGAGTGTCATCCTCAGATTGTGCTGAATATTGGCTTGTGAACACGATAGGAATTCAGAGCCAAGGACTGAGAGCCAGTGTGCTAATCCTTTTTGTCTGATTTATTTGCTCCAAACACCCATTGCATTCAATTTGGTTTCAGACCATTCTTCCTCCCAGGACACATTCTAAAGCGATTTAAATCCTTTTGGACACTCAATTTCAATTACAGTATAAATATTTGCCCTGACTGGCTGTTCTTTGACTTCAGTCCAATTACACACAAACAGTCTGTCGGTTTACGTGGCTAAGCACCTCAATGCAGTCGCCAACCCGATTTGTCGCATGAGCTCCTGACTTCTCTTCTCATTTCGAACCCTCAGCAATTGGAATCAAGATCCACCTAGGTAAAGTATTACCATTATGAAAGTCTTACATCTCTTGACCACTCCCACCTGTCATCTAGTTCTTGTGCATGTGTGTGAACACTTACGTGTGTGTGTGTGTGTATTATGCTTTTTCCCTCAATAAAGCATAAAAAACTATTTCAAATGCCTTTGGAGTTCTGTGTGCTTCCAAGGCCTGGTCTAGTTAAGCTGAATCCCGAGGTCGCTCTTGCCCCAACCAAACTTTATCTCTCCTTTCAGCTAAGTACCTAATTCACCTAAAAGCATAGCACTTGCGGGTGTCCTCCCCAGACTCCAGCATTTTGGGTAACAAAGGGCCACTTGAATCAACCATGGAACTAAGCAAGTTCAGGTAGGAAAAGAAACATTAGAGAACATTGCCATTGTTGTCTAAGCCATTGCAGGGTCAACAGAGGGATTTTACCCAAGAAGACTGTCCAGAGTCTCAAAAGGCTTGAAGAGGGGCCAAAAAAGCCAGGAAACTTGGTCAGGGATTGGCTGAGGAGCATTTGGAGTCAAAAAGCATTTATCTCCATGGTTCCTTCCCACAAAATCCTAGAATTGACAGTTTAGGATAGGATATTTAGAATCCTTAGAAAGTGGAGAGCAATAGTGACTCACTAAACTACAAATTCCAAGATTTCACAGAAAGCTGCTACGACAAACTATGTGTGAAAGGGATCTAGGAGTCCTGGTAGACCACAACTTGAACCTGGGTCAACAGTTTGATGCAGCAGCTAAAAAGGCCAATGTGATTCTAGGCTACATAAATATGGGTATAGTGTTATGGCAGGGGTTTGGACTGGATGGCCTTTCTAGTTTCTTGCAACTCTTTGATTCTGTGTTATAGATGAAGGGAAGTAATAGTGCAATTCTGTTCTACTTTGGTCAGACCCTCACTTGGAATACTGTGTCAATTTCTGGTCACCACAATTCAAAAAGGATGTTGAGAAGCAGGAGTTTATCTAAAGGAGAGCAATAAAGAAGTCTTTGATTCTATAATTCTAAAGTGGAATCATAGTGCCATGATAATGTAGAATAAAAGGGCCCTCAGCCTTCATAGTAAGGGCAATGAATTCCTTACCCACAGAGGCCACATTCTCGTAATTCTCCATCATCACATCCTTGTACATAAGTCTCTGCTTCTTCGTCAGCAGTTTCCATTCATCCTCAGTGAAATATACCGCCACATCCGCAAAGGTCACCTGCAATAGAAAATAGCCCTCATCCAGAGAATGAATAATAAAAGGGGAGGGAGAAGCACATGATGCATCCCAAAAATTATTTGATCACCTCAGAATTTAGTCCAGGAAATAAACTTTAAATTCTGTTAACATGAAAAAAGCTACTGCCTTTAAGGTCCAGTTTGTCTCGAATTCTTTCAATGTAATATACAATATAATTTAGGCCATGGCTGGGCTATTAATGACAGATTAGGATACTGACTATCCCGACACGTATAGTACATTTAGCCTCCAAAGATTATAGTGCATTTAGCCATTTGTTGCCAAATTTCAGAGGCAAATGTCATTTTTAAAAAGCAACAGCAGAAAGTGGTGAAGATGGTCAAAGTTGTTTATGAAGAAGATCACACAAGTGGGAAAGGGCACAACAGTTTGTTTTTGCCTCAGACTCCTAGCAAGGGCAAGTCCCTGCCCCCTTCTTTCTTCTCCAACCCCCACTTTTGAGTTGATGGGGTGCAAACTCCTTGGCAATCATTATGCAGAAATTGAAATGAGCTGAAGAATTGGGAAAGTGGGAGGAGAAGAGAGAAACCAGGACATTTTAAAAGCCCTCGAAATATTGGGATGACAGAGGATTAACCAGGACTGTCTCTGCCAAACTCGAACAGTACTTTATTTGCTTTCTTTCATAAATTGGCCAAGCAGTGACCCAGATGAAGCTAATAGAATAGTGACTCACCAAAGAGCTGTTGTACCTCGGCAGCCTCCTTCTCTTGGAGCCCAACTCCCTCCGGTTGGCCTCTGTGTTGGCCATCAGGTGGGCAGGGGTCCTGGTGGTCCTGCACTTAGGTCACTTCCAGAGAGGCCCCAAAGCCGTGTACAAGGAGGCCAAGATGTAGGTCCTGAGAAGAGGGACCAGGTTTAGGATTGGTTTGGCAAGAAACCCTGTAGCACTCAAAGAGACAGAGAAAAGCATCCTGCTGGTGACATATGCAGATGACATATGCTTCTGTTGGGCCAATGCAGAGGTGGGCATTTGCTTCCTAGCCCGATTCCACACGGAGCAACACTGGAGCATAGAGGGTTCTGCTGGGTCAGGTTTTATGGCCTAGTGGCCTCCCATTCTCCCATTGGCCAAAGCAGTTGCCCTCCATCCGCCAGGGAATTCCCCGGTCAAGCAGGGCAGGAAAGGAGCTCTCTAGTTGCCCCCCCTTCCATAGGATCCAGCCCTCCTCCCAGGATCGGGGGGGGGGGGGCACCAGAGGATTGAGCTGATGGGAAGGGAACAACCAATTCCCATGGCAGCCTTCTGCATGCAGAGAAGTCACAATTCTGAGAGTGCCTCTGCCCATGTGGAGAGTGCCTATTTTCCACACTGTTGCCTGGCCATCTTGGCTTGGGAATGTCCTGTTCTAGCCACAAGTAGGACTAAATCTTAGCCTATATCCAATCCTATACTTCGTCCTGATCAGAGTAGAATCACTCAGTCTCTTGGATTTACCTATAGATTGACTTACCAGTCAATTATGGGTTCAGTGGGTCTATTGTAGGATTAACCAACAGGATTCAGGCCTCCTCAGACTTTATATTCAGATAAGTTGCAATAGAATGTAGAAAATATATATACGTAATTATGCATTGTATAAAATTCATTGTATGTACTTTAGTTTCAATAAAAGTTATTTTTAAAAAAGACTTTAAATGCAGGAATGTTAATTTTTCCATTCTGCGTCATCATCACTGATGAGAATTTGATTTCTCTTTCATGCAGAGGAAGAGGAGGAGGACCACCTTCTTTATGGAAAGATTAAAGAGCAGATCATTAAACCGAGAGTCTGTGAACATCTAGAAAGCAATGCCATCATCACAAAAAGTCAATATTAGTTACAGAGAAAGAAGTCATGCCTGACAAATCTAATCTCGGTAGATGATCCTGGTAGATGAAGGAAATGCTATGGATATAGTATATCTTGATTTCAGTAAGGTTCCCCATGTCATTCTTGCAAAGAAGCGATTTTGGGCTGCATCAATAGAAGTATAATGTCTAGATCAAGAGAAGTAATAGTGCCACTCTATTCTGCTCTGGTCAGGTCCCACCTGGAACATTTTGTCCAGTTCTGGGCACCACAATTCAAAAAGGATGTTGAGAAACTGGAGTGTGTCCAAAGGAGGGCGACTAAAGTGGTGCAGGATTTGGAAACCATGCCCTTTGAGGAATGACTTAGGGAGCTGGGGATGTTTAGCCTGGAGAAGAGAAAGTTAAGAGGTGATATGACAGCTCTGTTTAAATTTTTGAAGGGATGACATATTGAGGAGGGAGCAAGCTTGTTTTCTGCTGCTCCAGAGAACAGGATCCAGAACAATGGATGCAAGCTCCAGGAAAGAAATTCCACGTCAAAATTAGGAGGAACTTCCTGAGAGTAAGGGCTGTTCGAGAGTGGAAAAGACTCCTTCCTTGGAGTATAGTGGAGTCTCCTTCCTTGGAGGTCTTTAAACAGAGGTTGGATGGCCATCTGTCAGGGATGCTTTGATTGATATTTCCTGCATGGCAGAATGGGATTGGACTGGATGGCCCTTGGGGTCTCTTCCAACTCTAGGATTCTATGATTTATATTCCAGGTGGAGAAACTCTGGCCCCTGGGCTGGATAAGACCTGTATTTCTTCAATGATCTGACCAATGGCCTCCCCTCATTAGGCCCCCTTCCCCATTTAGACACTGGTGAAAATAAACATTTCATTTTTCCAAATGAGAAATATCTCTGCGCTTAACTGCTGTGTTTATAATATAATAATAATACATTTATTTATATACCACCTTTTCAAAAAGATGAAAGCAGTTTACAAATGTACAATTACAAAATTTGTGTGTTAGTGTGTGTCAGTCATAGCAGGAGCATGAGGTATGTACCTCCTTCCTCTGCTTGCTAAAGCCACACAGAAATTGAGGCATGTACATTTCTTTGCATTGTTTCTGAATGGATCTATTGTCAAAATCACAATTTCTTCACTTTTCCATGTATATTTTTTTAAAAAGATGCACACTACTGAATATGTTGCACTTATACAACAAAAATCTATAAATGTATAGGTTTATGAGTGAAGATTGCATCCTGGACTATGCTCATTTTTGGGCCTATGTAAATTCATTTTATAAAGCCAGTGAAACAAATACCTCACAAAGCTGTAGTAAACAACACATTCACACACAGTCCCCACACAAAGGACTCACTGGTGCACTGTGTGTCTGGGTCTGGAAATCTCACTTCCAACTTCTGGGAAGACAATGCTGCCAGACACTCAATTTGGGGCTTTATGGCTGCAAAGCATGGGCTCAGTCTCTCAGCTGCAGACCTTCCACACAATCCTGGAATGAAACATTTAAAGATAAGTCCTCTTTCAGCTCCAGGAATAAAGACCTACTTTCAGTACAAAGACACAGATGTTAGCAGCCCCAGAAAGGCCTCTCCTGCAGCCCTTTATGGCCAGAGCTTCCCTGGGTCAGAGGCCGTCTCCTCAGCCGTAGAGAAGGGTTGCTCTGAGTGCGAAGGAGGAGGAGGAGGTTCACAGGGCTGAGGGAGGGAAGGCAATGGGGAAAGGTCAGGGCCAATGGCCATGGAGGGCAGAAGGGGACAATGCCTAGGAAACTCTTCTGAGTCCCAGCCATTCTAGGAATGAGTGGCAGGAGTGAGTCCAGGGGGCTGAGGGGGTCTCCTTTCCCAAAGGAGGAGGCAAAGACCGGTGGGACCCTCCCCAGCTAGGACCCAAAGGGAGGATCTGTTTCCCAACTCTCTCTCCCAGCCCCCAAAGCCCAGCCTCCCCACTGGCCCTGAGTACCTGCCTCCCTTTCTCAGACCCCCAGAGAACCCTTCCTTCCTTCTTTCCTTCATTCCTTCCTTCCTGCGCCCCAAAATGGAGGGCCAGAGGCAAAAAGGGACACACTGCCTTCCTTTTGGCCCACGGAGCCTGGCTTCCTTCTCTCTCTGGAGCCTCAGGAGAGAAAGAAAAGCCTCTGTTCAACTGAGTCTTCATAAAAGGTTCTGGAACGTTATTCCCCACAGTCACAAGCAGCACAAAATGGCTGGGTCTGCCTGAGTAGTACATACTCCATGGAGATATCTATTATAGATAACAAAATATAACTGAAATATAAGTCATACAAGATATTAAGAATCTTGCAGGTACAATATTTGTAAGTATTTAATATTCAATTCATACAAGCTATTAAAGAAATAAATAAACCTAAGTGTCCAATTCTGAGACTAACTTCCAAGATCCGCTCTTTAACTCTCTCTCTCTCTCTCCAACCGACACAATTCCCCCAACTGTCTCTTGGTCTCTCAGGCCTTATATCTCCTTCTCACGGAAGCTTCCAGAAGAACCTTTATCTTGCTCTCTGATTGGTCAAGAGAGCCTTCCATAGCAGTGATGTCATTCTGCATTTGCATAAACCTCCCTTTACTGGCCCCCGTTGGCCACTTTCAAGAAGAGGAGGAGCTTCAGTTTCTCTAGTTCTTTGTGATGAGCAGAGAGTGTCAGAGGGAGAAAGACAGAAAGAAGCAGAGTGACAGCAGAGAGACAAGGCCTGGAACTGTTAGGCTTCACTGCTGCACTGAGGTCTGGCTGGGCCTTTCTTGGTCTACTGCTGGTGCTTTCCTTTGGCCACTGCCATTAAGGAGGGGAGGAAGGAGGCCCAGCAGTCCTTCTAGGCAAGTCCCACTCTCTCTGAAGGTGGGAGACTGGGACTCCCCAAAAGGGATTTCAGTGCTTTTAATGGTGGCTCTCATGCTGTAGGAAAGATGATGATGATGATGATGATGATGATGATGATGATGATGATGATGATGATGATATTTTTTTTTAACCCGGCTCGCCGGTTTCCCTGCAGAGGGCGCCACTCACATCCCTATACCATCAGGGAGGAGTGCCAAGGACAGTTGTCTGGTGCCGCCGTTGCGGATTCTCAGGAGGGAGGGAGACTGAGGGTGTGTAGCTAGTATTGTCAGGAGATTGTTGTCCTGATTGTTTTTTCTCCTGTGTATTGTGTATCGTATTTTTAGACTGTTTTATCGATTTTGATTGGATTTAACGACGGATTTTAATGATGTATAGTAGTGTATGGTTTTATATGAGGGATTTTTTTGCTGTTAATTCTTATTTATAATCTGTAACTTGTCCTGTAATGTATTTCTACTATTGTTTTGTAAATTGCCGTGATCGCAGGAATGTTGGTATATAAATAAAATTTCAATCAATCAATCAATCATCATCATCATCATCAGGCCTGGGGCGGGGGAGGATAGAGCTGCCGCCTGACCTTAATCCTCATTAATGCCACCATTGTGGGACTTCTTGTTCTGCACCACTGTAATGGCCATGGCTCAGTGCTATGGAACTCTGGGAATGTTCTTTTGGTTTGGCATTTTAGGTGTTGTTAAAGTTTGGAAATCCTGGTTAAGGACCCTTCTAACTTTGGGGCCCTTTCATCCTCCATTTTGGTTCCCTGAAGGCCTCAAACTGCCATCTGCCAAGCACTCAGGCAGAGGCAGCCATTTTGTGTTCTGGAGGCCATTTTGTGGCCTTCTCTGAGGCCTCAGTTGAACAGAGGCTCCTCTTTCTCTCCTGAGGCTCCAGAGTCAGAAGGAGCCCAGGCTCCTTGGGCCAAAAGGAAGGAAGTGTGTCTCTTTGTGTGTCTTTTGTGTCTCTTTTCTGAGAGGGTTTTCTTATTACACAGCTCTGCTCCTTCTGGGGAACATGGGGGGGATAGTTTTAACACAATCCTTTTTCTTCTTCTTCTTCAACACAAACATTGGGTTTTGGCTTCTAAGAGGAGGCTAGTCCCCCAAAAAAGGCCAAAAGTGGCTCCTTTGGGAGGTTTTAAAAGTCTCCCCAGTTTCCTTATTAATAGATTTTGAGGCAAGAAGGAAGGAGACAGACCAGAATAACTCATATTACCAAGAAGGAAACAAACAAACATAGAAACAAACAATAACAACAAAAATAAGGATTAGACACTAAGACAAACTACTTATTTTTTTTAAAGGAAAACTATTATTAGGAGGGTAAAAACATGAATTGTGTGCTTCTATCCTTTTAAAACCGACTCATGCTGTATCCGCACTTCAGAAATAATCCAGTTCGAAACCGCATTAACTCTCCTAGCTCCAGCCTATGGAATCCTGGGATTTGTAGTTCATTGTGGCATCAGCTATCTGTCACAGAAGGCTAAGTGTCCCAAAGGTAAAATCCCAGGATTCCATGGCACTAAAAGGTTTCAGTGGTGTCAACGTACTTTATTTCTATAGTGTGGATGCAGCCTTCTTGGGAAAGGGGCTGATGCTGGGGGAAAGCACTGGTGAACTCTGGAGGTTTCAGCACATTATTTATTTATTTATTCATTTATTTATTTATGGGGCACTCATTTCACATCTATCTACAGAGACATAACCAGGGCCCTCTCCAATTCCCCATTCTCTAATCCCCCACCACTCTAAGAAGGCATGGAGTATCTGTTGTGAAGGGGAGCTGCAGTGAACTTATGCTAGGTCCGGGGGGCTTTGTTTGGTGAAGAGGGAGGAAGGGGATGCCCTCCTCTGCATTGGCCCAAAGGAGGCATATGTCATCTCTGTGTGTCACCAGCAGGATGCTGTTCTGTGTGTCTTTGAATGCTGCAGGGTTTCTTGCCAAGCCAATCCTAACCCTGATCCCTTTTCTCAGGAACGTCATCTCGGCCTCCTTGGACACGGCTTTGAGGCCTTTCTTGCTGGAAGTGACCAAGTGCAGGGCCACCAGGACCCCCTGCGCACATGATGGCTGACACAGAGGCCAAGCGGAGGGAGTTGGGCTCCAACAGAAAGAGGCTGCTGAGATACAACAGCTCTTTGGTAAGTTGCCATCCTGACTATTCGTTTCATCTGTGTCACTGCTGGGCTGGCTCATGAAAGCAAGCGGAGAACATACTGTCCCAGTTTAGCAGAGAGAGTCCTGGTCAATCCTCTGTCACCTTATTTTTTCAGGGGCTTTGAAAATGTCCTATTTCTCTCCCCTCCTCCCACTTTCCCCCTTGTCCTCAGGTCAAGTTCAAAAGATATGTGCACCCCATCGACTCAAAAGAGGGGAGAGGGGAGAAGGGAACAGGGTCTTGCCCTTGCCAGGAGTCAGAGCCAAAAGCAAACTGCTGGACCCTTCCTCGCTTATGTGATCTGTATCATTAAGAGCTTTGGCCATCTTGATCCCCTTCTGGGGTTGCTTGTCCACATGTGTTTTTCTTTCCCAATCTGTGAAATGCTGGGTGATACAGAAGAATATCTCTGGACTTAAATTGAGGGATGGGCCCAGTGGCCCTCAAGCCCCTTTTAAAAAATGAAATTTGCCTCTGAAATTAGGTGAGACATGGCTAAGTGCACTACAATTCATTGGTCATTAAATGTACTATACATGTTGGGATAGTCAGTAGCTCAATCAATCAGTAATATTCCAGAAATGGCCTAAATTGTATTCTTCATTATATTGTATATTATATTGAAAGGATACAAGACAAACTGGATCTCAAAGGCAGTAGCTTTTTGCTTGCTTGCAGAATTTAAAGTTTATTTCCTGTACTGAATTTTAAAGTGTTGAAATAATATTTGCAATGCACCATGTGCTTTCCTCCCCTTTTGTTTAGTCATTCTGTGGATGAGGGCTATTTTCTATTGCAGGTGACCTTTGCGGATGTGGCAGTATATTTCACTGAGGAGGAATGGAAACTGTTGACAAAGAAGCAGAGACTGATGTACAGTTCTGTTATGATGGAGAATTACGAGAATGTGGCCTCTGTGGGTAAGGAACCTGAATCCATTGCACTTCCTGTGAAGACTGAGGGCCCTTTCATCATTCACTGTCAGAGTGCTTTGATTCCACTTTAGAATTATAGAATCAAAGAGTTGAAATAGACCACAAGGACCATCCGGTTCAATCTTCTGCCATGCAGGAACAGACATTCAAAGCATCCCTAAGAGATAGCTATCCAGCCTCTGTTTAAAGATCTTCAAAGAAAGAGACTCCACCAAACTCTGAGGGAATATATTCCACTGTTGAAGAGCTCTTACTGTCAGGAAGTTCCTCCTAAAGCTTAAGTGGAATCTCTTGTCCCTGTGGCTTGCATCCATTGTTCCATGTCCTTTTCTCTGGAGTAGCAGAAAGCAAGCCTGCTCCATCCTGAATATGACATCTCTTCAAATATTTGGACAGAGCTGTCATATCCACTCTTAGCCTTCTCTTCTCCAAGCTAAACATACCCAACTCCCTAAGTCATTCCTCAGAGAGCATGGTTTACAAACCGTTCACCATTTTGGTTTTCCTCCTCTGGACATGCTCCAGCTTCTCAATATCTGTTTGAATTGTGGTGCCCAGAACTGGACACAGACTTATTGCAAGTGAGCCCTGACCAAAACAGAATAGAGTGGCACTATTACTTCCCTTTATCTTGACACTACACTCCTATTGATACAGCCTAGGATCACATTGGCCTTTTTAGCTGCTGCATCACACTGTTGACACATGTTCATCTTTTGCTTTACTACGATTCCTAGTTCCCTTTCACATGTAATTTAAATCTCATAACAACTTCCTGCGGAATCTTGGAATTTCTAGTTTTAGTGAGGCACTATTGTTCTCCACTTTATAAGGATTCTAAATATCCAATTCTAAACTGCCAGTTCTGGAATTTTGTGGGAAGGAGCCATGGAGATTAATGCTTTTTGCCTCTAAATGGTCCTCAGCCCTTCCCTGAGCAAGTTTCCTGGCTTTTGTGGCCCCTCTTCCAGCCTTTTGAGGCTCTGCAGAGGCTTTGTGGGAAAAGGCATCACTTGGCCCTGCAGTGGTTCAAAGGTAGTCCAACAGTGGCAGAACAGCCCCCACCTCCGCTCTGAGAACGCCTGGGGCCCAATATGCCCTCCCCCCAAACCCCAACAGTAATCCATCTCAGTCTTGGAGATGTCTTAAAGCTGTTTTAAGGTGGACCCTGGCACTTGACCCGCACTAATATCAAAAACCAGGAACCAGACCCCTTGTTCTGCCTTTCCTAATGCATTAGTTGTATATTAATGGCCCTGCCTTTCTCAAGAAATGAGCCTCAAAGTGTCCCTTTTATGCATCACACTCTGTGGGTGTGTGTCTGTGATAGAGCGATGGAGGCAATGTGAAAAACAGAAAGACAGGAAAGATGGTGAAGGTGAAATGCTGAAGCAGTGCAGATGGGCAAGAGGGAAGGTTGGAGATCGGAGGGAGAAAGGGAAGGGGATCAGGCCTCTGGGAGCCAGGAGGGGAAGGCAGGAGCCTAGCTCTGTGTAGACAGGAAGGGACATCTGGGAAGGGCCAGGAGAGAGGCCTTGGGGATTGGGAGGCAGCCACTAATTGGACAGATAATAATAATAGGTTTTATTTGTATTTACCTGTAAAATAGCCACAAAACAACAATAGCATCCAATTTACACACAGTAAAAAAAACAAGTTGCTTAAAACTCAATTCGGGACAAATAAAAAGATTGTATAAAATGCACAATTGTGATCAGAAGTGGGATTTTTCCTTAAGTTCTTTACAAGAGGTCGGGTGGGTAAGCTTGCCAGAAGGGATACGTTTTAAGTGCTTTCTTGAAAGCATCCAAGGTGGGGATAAGACGGATCTCCTCCGGCAAGTTGTTCCATAACTTGGGGGCCATGGCTGGGTACACTCTGTGAGAAGTTGTTCTTAGCCTGACTTTTGGGTAATCTAATAGATTCTTCCCAGATGTTCTGAGAGTGTGGGGCGGATTGTGGAAGGAGAGGCATTCCCTCACGTAGCTCAGGCCCAAGACATGTAGGGCTTTAAAGGTAATAACCAACACTTTGTATTGTGCCCAGAAGCTAATTGGCAGCAATGTAGAGATTTTAGAACTGGTGTTATATGGACTGACCTAGATGTTCCAGTGACCAATTTGGTGCCGCATTTTGAACTAACTGAAGCTTCCGAACCTGGTACAAAGGTAGCCCCATGTAGAGCACTGAACTTAAGAAATGAACTTGAAATCAGGCCCTTGGTTTCATACATATATTAAGGGTTCCATTTAGCAATTATAAGCAATGTCTATGAAGAGAGGAAAGAATAACACAAAAATTCCTTTTGCTCTCATGCCTCCTTTCCAACCTGAGCTTTCTTAGCTCCGTGGTTGATTCCAGAGGCCCTTTGTAACTCAAAATGCTGGAGTCTGGGGAGGATACTTGCAAGTGCTATGCTTTTAGGGGAATTTCATACTTAGCCCAAAGGAGAGATTGAGGCAACAGTGACCTCGGGATTCACCCCAACTACAGTGGTACCCCGGGTTACGAATTACCCGGGGTACGAAATTTTCGGGATACGAATAAATCCCATAGGGATTTATTGTCCCGGCTTACGAAGGTTTTTTCGGGTTACGAAAAAACCTTGGCGCTATTTCCTATGGAGCCGCGGCGGAGCCGCGGCTTTTTCCCCATTAGCGCCTATGGGAATTCGGCTTACGAAGGTTTTTCGGGTTACGAAATTAACCGCGGAACGAATTAATTTCGTAACCCGGGGGACCACTGTATACCAGGCCCAGAAGCACACAGAACTCCAGAGGCATTTCAGATAGGTTTTTGTGTTTTATTTAGGGGAAAAGCAAAATACACGCATACACAGACATATACACATATAGGTGTTCACGCATACACACAAGAACTGAGTAACAAAAGTGGGAGTGGCAAATACTGTGAGGCTTTGCAAATGGTAATACATTACCTAGATGGATCTTGATTCCAATTGCTGAGGGTCCAGAAAGGGGAGAGAAGTCAGTAAGTCCTGTGGCAAGTGGGGCTGGCGAGTGTAGTGAGGTGTTTAGCAATGTACACCAATGGACTGTCTGTCTGCAACTGGACTGAAACTAAAGAACAGCCAGTTGAGGCTGATATTTATACTGAAGTTGTTGCTTGGGGGCAGAAACCGAGCATTCGAAAAGGTTTAAATTTCTTTAGGATGTTTCCTGGGTGGAGAAAGAATTGTCTGAAACTGAAATAAATGCAATGGGTGCTTGGTGGAAATACTTCAGCCAAACAGGATTGTCACACTGGCTCTTAGTTTCTTCTTAGCTCTGAATTCTGGTCCCAATCAAAGCCAATGTATAGCACAGTCTGAAGGCGACACTCCCAGAGCTCAACAATAACATAGCAGAGTACAGAAGCAAATCTCCAGATATAGGCATTGGCAATGCACAAACCACTTTCCACACTTAAAAATAACTCACACACAGTTGATTTGCACCAAGTCCTTAGAGGTTCTTTATCTTGAGTTGCAATATAAAACAAATATTTACCAACTCTCCTCTCTGACTTCTATCCATTTCACAATCTCTTATACACCCAACTCCAACCCA